>CAJHQP010005177.1:0-48220 GCA_905132765.1 Moricandia arvensis | reverse complement strand
ATACTTTCTACTGAACACAAATATACATAGGCTTTTACATAAAAAGAATGCTTACATATTCGCTTCAAGAGATTATCGTGTGCTCGCCAAAGCGATCGCTAATAACTTCATTCTCTTATTAATCCTCCTCATAGTCCTTGATATTTATACGAGCATAACTCTTTCATTCGAAGTTCACACACCTCACATGGATGGAACGCTCTACTATGATACTAGTAGCGAGTACTACTCCTATGCGGAATAACATAAGTAGTATTGCCGACTGGATTTTGCGGACTCGCAGAACACACTTACTTAGATGGTAATCTAACACATCTGAGAGAGCAGGATTCCTCTCTCGCGCGCATGAGGGCAGTGATGGCAGCCTTCAGTCTCAAGGCCGCTATGATCAGCTCAGTGCCTCGCTGTCCACTCTGTGCTTCTCGTGTCACTGACAAAGTGTAATATGTTCTTTAAAACAGTTCAACAGAGAACGCGTGTGCTGACTGCGTACGATCACGACACGGCAGATATGGACTAGCTGCATAAGGAGATAGGACAAATAACAGATTCTGATCTGTCTAGCGATTTATGCTGCTTCTGAGTGTTCAGATACAGACATAGCTCCTTTATAGCTATAAATGTAACGCATTATGAGGTTAGATGTATGGTAGACTGTCAGAAAACTCAAATAATAAAGAATTTATTCTCTCTTCAAGGTTATCACTCTGAGATTCACATGGCTATCAGAGCCTGCGACGATATCCGCAGATCCACTCTCTGCATCCTTCTCTGCAGTATATGCTCAGTGTGCTACCTTGATTAACTTTCTTCAGCAGCTATCTAGTTGTTGGAAAACACAGTTTGAATCTTTCTTCCAGCACAATGCACTACTTTAGGCTTTGATTATTAACGGTGTACTCTCACACGTCCAGCAGCGCGAACTAATCACGATACGCACAGAGAGCAAGTTGCCAGAAGCTGCAAACCCGGAGTTTATCAAATGGGTTCGTCGTGATGAACTGTGTCATGCTCGCCCATACGATTGTTGGGAAGCTCTGCACAGAAGAAGCACTTCGCTTCTGGTTTATGACGTGCTCAACTCATGGCCCAGAGGTGTGTGTTTAGTCTGCGGGAAGACGTACCACAGATAGTGCTGCTGGCTACCGCTAAGCTTGCATCTTCACGCAAGTCTGCAAGGCTATGCAAAAGAATCAGCAAATACTATGACTGAATACATTGAGTGGAGTGATGAGCATGATCTGCCCGATCAGTTAGAGCTCCATTGCCGTTTTCCTATCATTGACCAAGAGAAGATCGTAGGTGGCGCTGCTATTGACGTGGTCTTGCGTAGAGAATATGAGTCCATTAGTGTACTGCTTATTGAGCACTCAATGGACTGATGGTCTTGATAATGCAGCTTGAGGATGTTGTCTTTCAGCTTACCACGCTTGAGATACGTTCAAAACTTCAAACTCAACATGCCTGAAGTTACAGCCGCACCTTAGCTTTTCATCACTGGACGTGGCTACTGCTTGCTAGAGGTCGCAGCGTCATTACAATATATATGAGCGGCAACTAGGGGTAGTGGGGCTAGTAACGCGTGGCATAGAAGTTCTGCGTGGTTCTGGTCTATAGCAACAGCATGGCATGAGCGAATTACCTGTTTCTAATCAACAGTTTACCGCGAGTTGAGACTCTAGCGTATAGCACACCAACTTGTCAGATATGTGGCAAGTATAGCCGTCACATGCGCTTTTAGATGCTACAGTTGTTTATGACCAGAGTTCGCACGATTCCGGAAAATGTGCACAGCTGCGCTCTCTGCAACTGTGCGACACTGCTGACCATGCAAGAGCAGCTCGCTCAATGGACAGGATATGCCATATCCTGACTGCTGCTGCGACCTCATCATATCAGCAAAGCAACGGCTTACCCAACTTCGGTGCTCTGAGCCGTACTAGACATGATCAAGTTTTTAGATGGAAACGGTGACTACCTGCCCATTACTCAGCATCGGTGCCACTTCACTTCAGATGCCCAAAAGTATCATGCCTTTAATGCATGTGCGCTGTGTGTGTCATGCGCATTACAAAATCTCGTATCTGCTCAGTCTGGCCAAACTCACTGCAGTATTACGCTTGGGCTGAAATACACATTTGATAATACGCTCTGTGTTTCGCTTAAGGACAAGCGTGTCAAAGCTAGTGATCACGCAGGAAGAACACATAAAGATCTCCATGCTGCGAAGAATAATGCTCCGTTTGGCTAGGCTTTCTATTCAACAGATAGAAAGTACAAGTGAAGGGGTTGCTGGCATCAGCGGCTATTGGGTCATCCAACATGGCATATTCTTCAGCGCAACTCATCAAGCAAGTAAAGCAGTAGTTATCAATAATCTAAGCTCTGAGCTCAGTCTGTGAAGACATGTGTCAAGTAGGAGAGTCAGTCAGAGCTTCCATTTCTAGCTTCTGAGTTTTGTATCAAGGTAAAACCTCTTGAGAGATAGCATTGCTGATTTGTGAGCCGTCGCTAAAGTTCGCAGTTGCCTATGTTCTCTATAGGATTTAAATAATATCAGTCATCTTATTGATGAATACTCCAGCACTTATAGCTGCGTTCTATTGCCTCTGAAGTTAAAGTCAGACTTCTACTATGTTTTTCTTACCGCTTTCAAAGCATCATGATCGAAAATCAGCTTCAGAGTAAGATACAACAGTTTCAGTGTGATGCGAGGTGGTGAGTTTTTAGTAACAGCTAGTTTCTCACACATCTTGCTTCTTGTGGATACAACATCTTCTCTCGTGTCCTCACACTCCTCAACAGAATGCGTTTAGCTCCGAACGTAAACACAGACACTTGACTGAGTTAGCTTTACACATGTTGTTTCATAGCCAGGTCACAACATCTATGGGTTGAAGCTTTCTCACTTCGGTTTTCCTTGGTAACCTCCTTCCATCGACTGTCTTACCAGATAATATGAGTCCATATGAGGTTCTACACGGTGAAAAACCTATCTACACAGACCTGCGCAGTTTTTGGTTGTAAGTGTATTCCGAACTTACGTCCTTATATGCAGAACAAGCTTGATCCTAAGTCACTACCATGTGTGGTTTCTTGGATACAATGAGAAATACAAGGGATATCGCTGTTATTATCCACCAACTGGAAAGGTGTTTATCAGTAGACATGTCTTATTTGACGAATCTGAGTTTTTGTTTGCTACTATCTACAATAAGTTTCATACTGTGAGTACTTCTCCATTGCTTAATGCTTGGCGTTCTGCTTTTATTCAGTCTTATGAATCTGAACATGATAAGCTAGAGGACATACCTGAAGAACTTCCTGGACGACAACATCATGTTTAATACTCCTCCACTTAATCAACCTTTCCTCCTGCTCCAGCAGAATGTTTCTGCGTCAGAAAGTGACAGTGGATCTGAAGATGTACCTCTTCCAGTTCAAGTTCAACATCCTATGACTACTTGTGCACGTTCAGGAGTTCATAAGCCAAATCCTCGATATGCCATTGTTCACAGTCAAAGACGATGTTGGCCAGAACCGAAGTCTGTCAAGGCAGCATTGAGTGATCCTGAGTGGTATGCGTCAATGGAAGTTGAATGCAGAATATGGTTGAGACAGAAGTCAAAGTTAAATGATGATGGGTTGCAGATGGGTCTATAAGTCAAAGTTAAATGCTGATGGATCTCTTCTCAAACGTCGTTCTCGTCTTGTTGCCAATGGAAACGAACAAGAAGAAGGTTCAGACTATATTGAGACATTCAGTCCAGTTGTTCGAACATATTAGAACAGTTCTTCATGTTGTGGTCACAAAGAACTGGTCATTGAAGCAACTAGATGTTCAGAATGCGTTTCTGCATGGCGAGTTAAAAGAGACAGTATACATGAAGCAGCCTCCAGGGTTCAAAGATCCAACCAAGCTGGATTATGTATGTAAACTGAGGAAGGCTATCTATGGTTTGAAACAAGCTCCTCGGGCCTGGTTTGATAAATTCAGTGACTTCCTTCTGGATTTTGGGTTCAACTGCAGTTTCCCTGATCCATCTCTGTTCATTATCACCACCATGGTACAAACATCATATACTTACTTTTGTACATGGATGATATGATTCTAACCGGGAACAACAATGGCTTGATTGCAACCCTTCTGAGAGTCTCAACACTAATTCCAGAATGAAATATATGGGATCTGTGCATTATTTTTCTCGGTATCCAGGTTCATCATTATGAGATGGTATCTTCTTGAATCAAGAAAAATAGCTCATGATTCTCTCCTTAACTACAGGGCATGGCAGACTGTGCTCCAATGCCTACACCACTACCTCTCAGCTTGATCTTTGTCACTGGTCAAGATGAGCTCTTCTCTGAACGCTCTTACTTCAGAACATATTGCTGGGAAGCTCCAATATTTTGACGATATCGAGACCAGATATTCAATTATCCGTCAACTACATCTGTCAACGAATGCACTCTCCACTAAGTCTATTTTCATCTTCTGAAACGCATTCTCAGGATATGTTAAAGGGACAGTGTCTATGGGTATAAGCATTAAAAGAAAAAACAAACTCCAGCTCTTTATGTGTTTTAGTGACAGTTGAATTGGGTTTGGCCTGCAAGAAACATAAGAAGGTCAACTGGTGGTTTTTGCACTCTAACTTGTAGGTTCTAATATTATCTCCATGGTCGTTTACGGAGACATGAAATAGTGTCTCAACTCCTCAACAGAAGCAGAGTATGAGAAAACAATGTCTGCTGCGGCCTCGGAAATAGTGTGGCTGTCAGCATCTCGTGAGAGTCATTGCGTTCTCAACAACAAGTTAACGTCCCTGTTGCTCTGTGATAATCTTTTCTGCAGTTGTGTTATCTGACGAACCCCGGTGTTTACAAGAGGACCAAGCACTTCGATGTTGATTATCACTATTATGTCAGTGGAACGAGTTGCGTTGATCAAGCTCTTGCGGTAAAAATCCATTCCTGTCCTCATTATACAACGTTGCCTGATATATTCACCACAAATACTCTTGTCTCAAGAGTCATTCTTTCAAGCTGAGGTCCGAAAATTGTGTCTCTGTTCCTCCTACTCCAAGTTTGAGGGGTATATTAACACATGTGAGCAGGATTCCTCTTCTCCGACCATAGGGCATGATGGCCTTCAGTCAAGCCCATGATCAGCTCAGTTCTCAGCTCACTCTGTGCTCCTTTGGTCACGATAAAGTGATGTTTAACGTTCAACAGAGAGGTGTGTGACTCGTACGTACCAACGGCAATATTGACAGCTCATGGATAGAGACAAAGAACAGATTCGATTGTCTAGGTTTATGCTGCTAAGGTGTTTTCAGATAAGACAAAGCTTTACTATAATGTTACAATGAGAAGTGATGTATGGAGACTGTCAAAAACTCAAATATATAAAGAAGTTTATTTTTTTCAAGTTTACTCTGAGATTCACGCTTAGAACTGCGGTTTGTCGGATTCTGATTCTTTGGACAAGGCTTCTAACTTCTAACTAACCAATTATTTTGTTTTTCTTATTTCAACGTGTAGACTAGCTATTAGATTTACAGGCCACTTTTCAGCGTGCTTTTGTTCTCTACATTGTCGGTATATGGGCATATCTAGCTTCTTAGGATATGTCGACTTATAAACAAACAAAATGTATTTGTCGTCCACTTTACGTAATCAAACTATTGAATGCGCGCATGGAAGGCAATAATCTTCAAGTCGTTGGTTACTAACGTACAAATATTTTCTCATGACACGTTTTTTACTTTATCTTTCTTACCTAAAAATCTAAACCAAACAAAAATAAAATGTTCGTTTAATATTTCTTTCTTTACTACATACATTATGCCATCGACTCAGTGATTTAAGTAAGTAGTTATATTGGCAATGACAAATGCAACTCAATTAACACTTGGATTACCCCATGCTTCCACTATATTTTGCCAAAAGGTTTTCCACGCCACCGATTAATGATTTGAACCGAACTTTGAAGATAAAACAATTAATATAAAAGATTATGCCATAAACCATACTTACTTTGATAAGTACAACGTAACACGCAAAACGCCACGAGGTTCATGACCAGCCCAAACTACTCTATATAACATCAGATAAAATTCGATATTAGCATGCAACACACTTAATAACTGATTACTCAAACCTATTCAAAGTAACGATGTCATTCAGATTGAGTTAATTAGTAACCAATTTCATATTAAATATATATTTCTTGATAATATAACATTACTAATAAAAAATTAGTCCCTACCACGTTTTTCCCACGGATCTCTCTCTACCACTTGTTCATAGCCGCGAAACAAAAATATAATAATATAAGTTAGTGCAGAAGAATTAATAAAACAAGAAAATATTGAAGGAGGCAGCGCATGGAGACGAAGCACGTGCCTTAGTCGAAAATTATATTGTTGACTCAAAATGGCAAATGGGGTTAGTTACGAAATGACTGTCATAAAGAATTGAATGCCTAATTTGAAGTATAAAAACGCATAATAAAGAAAGCAACACATGAATTATATGTGCAACTGGAGTATGAATTATATGCAATAGAAGTATCATTTTGTTACAAAAGATGCAACAGAAATATGAATTTAATTTAGGATAATTGACCATAATGACTCCAAACTTAAATTTAACACACGTACTATAAATTTAATCAAATACAAAATTGACATAAAAATGTAGTAAAAATGCACTATTTCATATAACGAAACAAAATATTCTATAAACATTTTTTACGACTATAGCCCTTGAACGTCTTTTCTTAAAACATTTTCCAAGATTCTATTCATGTATTGATCTTAAATTAATTTATAAATATAAAAAATATTTGATAGAAATACTGAAATAGTGTAATTATTCAAATCCATTCTTTCGCAAAGAGGACAAGACGTGTCATCTGATGTTTGTCAAGAACAAAATCTCACATCCCTCATTACCATACACCCATCGTCACACATGACAATGCACTGATCCTTCATTAACCGACCTGCAAATCCACAAATATTCAATAAAATTCGATGAATAATTAATATATGTTAAATCCAAAACATTAAAATATCATCTTCAATTTTTTCTAACAAGCTTCTATCCACAAACAAAGTAATGAAATATGCTTAGCTTCCCAAAGCCAACACAAATATAATTCACGTCATTCTCTAACTGACCTTCTCTTCACCTTTTTAATTTTAGCCATCAAATAAACAAGCGCACCTTCAAGATCAATGGTAAGGAATATAGGCACTGCTATCCATAAACCTGAAAAATTAATGCTCAACTCAAACAAAACACAAACTAAACCGGTTTCTCTTCTTCAAACACAACACAATGTCGTTAAATTCACAAGGGGATTTTTTCCACACAAAATCTTGTCCAGTTGAAAGTGCGCTTAAATGTACTAAGTGCCTCTGAATGTCAAGTAAATTTAGGATGTGCTCTATAGCCAAATCAACTCCTAAAAATGTCTGAAAATAGAAGATATAAATCTATTTTCCGGCTGGTTAAAATTTGAGTAAAAACTAAAACCGTAAATAAGAAAATCCAAAAACAAAATTCTCATACTAAACCTGCAGCCAAAGCAATAATCAGTAAAAGCGCACACCTTTGACTTGTAACTCGGATGGATCCCCACCAACATACGGCAATGGGGAAACTACGGCAAATGGAACCTAATTCAATTGTATATCTTGTGTCAAAATTTGAATTCATCACTCTATTACTAGAACTTATGACATGTCCTGCATAGTTTTGCATCTTCATTGCTCTTCACCTAGTTCTATATCTTCTGCTCCACATCAATCTAATACCGGAAAAGATTGAATGAAATGACTAAAAGACTTCAAAACACATATATCAAAACAAAGGTTAGAGACAAACAAAAATATTGTTTATCAAAGACTTCTCAAGACATCTTCTAATTATTTAATTTAATATTAAGTGTTTTATTATTTATTACAATTAAAAAATTAACCTACATATTTTTTGCCAGACTCAGAGACCTATATGATTGTAAAAAAGAATTTTGGAGAAGTCTTTTTTGAAATTCAAATTTCCTATAAAACTATGGTCCAATTGCCCAATTAACTTGTCTTATCAAACAAGTCTTCATGATTATTTTGTTTACAAAAGAAAATTTAGAAGAATTCTTCTTTAAAAACACAAAAAAATATGACAATTACAAAATTAAGTTATGCATTGACAAGAAAAAATTCTTTTTATAGAGGAAGACTATAGTCTTTTTCACCAAACAAATATGAAAATTCAAAATCATTCTTAGATCTGGTGAGATTCATGTTTAGGCTTCTTCAAGGTACAAATAATCTTTAATTGAAAGTTTATTTATTCATTCTTGACTAATAATCATGAACTTAAATATAATTCTAATAAACTTACAAAATTTGAAATATCAAAATTTGAGATTTGGGACGAAATGAGAGATAAAGTGAAAGAAAAATAGTTTTATGTGTAGTAAATGAGAATATAAAGATGAAGATATATTTTTAGGTGTTTTTAAAGTTTGGTTGTTAATAGTAGTTAACTGTACTGATGACAATAGCAATTTGATAAATAAGTGATGAGGATGTATGTATAAATAAGTAATATCTGAGAAAATAAATAATAAAAGTAATAATATTTTTTTAATAATCAGAACTTTTAGGGTGATATTGCAAATGATTTTTTTTAAATGGTTATTCTTTTGTTTGACCACCAAAAATTGTGATTCATATTGGAAAGAAGCCTTTAATTTGATTAATACTTGAAACAATAATACAAATTGTAACTTTGGAACGGACTTTCGCTGTAATGTTTACAACTTACCTAAGTATGAACTAGAATAATATAAGACTTTTCATATTTTTTACTCCTACTTTTCTTTTTCATTTGGGTTAAAGGACTGATTTAAGGCAAGAGGAGGACAAAGAAGTAGATAAAAATACTTAATTTTTAAAAAGAAAAAGTAGATTAAAAATATGAAATGAGTTACACACGTTTATGAATCAGTATCCTAATTCTAATCAAATCAAGTTTCGTATCAAAAAAAAAAGTTAATTATGTCAAATACCGCCAGGATTTAATTAATAGTTGCCTGTGCAGTGATCACATAATTGACTTACAAAGATATGCCGCCTGTGAACTACTCCGCAGTCGACACTTTGACGACAACAAAAAGAAGAAGGTAGGCGTCAAACATATAGTATATCGAAGGTAGGCTTGGTGGACTAATAAATATATACCAAACATGCATAAGTGTTTAACAGATAATTAAGTCAATAAAAACAATGAAATATGAGTATTATTTTGAAAGAATAATATGCAAAATGCATCTAAACAACCATTAGAAATTCAGGATAAGTACTATAAAAGAAATATTATACTAAAAAGATAAGGGAGTGTTTTTTTTTCCTATTATTCCTCGTTAAATTGCTGAACAAATAAAAAAAATAGAAAAAACATGTTCCACGTGAGATAATTAAAAAGAAGCTGTGATCTCTCTGTCTTAAGACACCGCCGTCATAAAATCCGTGTTCTGTCTCCACCGTTTCTCTCGTGTACTCTCTTTCTCCTCATATATATAAAAACTTATAGGTTTATAGCATTTATCAATCCAGACACAAATCATCACCATCATCATCATCATCATCATCATCAATTCTGATCTTACAACTCGCGAAGATGGAGAAAAACTGCGACTTGGAACTTCGTCTTTTTCCAACTTCTTCTTGTATTACCGATTCAGATAACTCGTAAATCTCTCTCTGTTTCTTAGGATTCAATTTATGACATTTAATATTAATATACAAGAGTCTGATAAACTTTACGTTTAACTGATTTGCAGAGTGGTAGAATCAAGAAGCTCTGGAAATTCATTACCAAAAGAAGAAGAAACTCAGAGATTAACAATTTTCTACAATGGAAAAATGTGTGTTTATTCAGATGTTACTCATCTTCAGGTATAGACATTCATCTACATGTTATAATCAACTAACCAATGGATTTTATTAGCCATTAACGTTATTAATGTTTTATTTGCAGGCTAAATCGATAATATCGATCGCGAGCAGAGAAATGGAAGAGAGGTCATTTTTGAACGGGTCGGATCCTCAAACAGGTCAACCCGATTAAACCATTATCATCAAGAGCTTCCAAATCCAAAGGCTTCTATGAAAAGATCTCTCCAAAGTTTTCTTCAAAAACGGAAAAGTAGGAATTCAAGCCACTTCACCTTACTATCAGCATTCACGACGTTAGTCTTTTAGTTTTATTTTTCAAATTTATTTGACATTTTTAGCAGTTTTATCTTTAGATGTATTTGTTTCTTATGTTTTTTTTTTGTTATTGATTAGGGATATGTATTCCCAATATACCCATATTAATCCCAAGATTGAGTTTGAATCTGATTTACATTATTGAGTATATCTTTTGTAACCTTGACAAAATGAACAATAAACTAATTTCTAATCGATAATCTTGTGTATATAATTAGAAGGGAAATCGACTAAACATCATTTTCTTTGTATTGTTTTTCATGTTTACGTCAATTATATTTATCCTTTAATTTTAAAAGGGTAAATAGACATTTATATCTTTAAGGTTGATTAATCTAGTTTTAAGAAGAGTGGTTGGAAGGAAGTGGTTTAGGATTCAAAAAAGAATACTAAAAATTGATAAAAAAAATAAATTAATTTTAAAATAATTTTCGAATTTCAAAAAGAAAAAAAAATCAAAATTAAAAATCAAAAAAATTATAAAAAAAATAAATTTGAAACCTATAATAAAAAAATTGTAACAAAACTATTTTTATTATATATATAAATAATTATATATATTTTATACATCTGTAAAACAAGGGTATAGAAGCCTTTTGTTTTATTTAACATAGAAAATATTTGTGAAAATATCAATTTAACAAAAGTAAACATAAATAATGCATAAGCAAAAACAGTGTGGTAACTTGAAATTCCTCTATTTAGAAAGTGATTGTCCATTTTATAGACAGTATTAAATTAGTAGAAATTGTATGTTTGTACTTAAATGTATGTCGGAGCATTTCTATTGGTGAGTATCTCATGTTTTTATGATCAATATGAGTACCTCAAATCTATGATATGAAGTATCTCATTTTTTTAGGTTGATTATACATTTTCTAACTGGTTTTCCTCCTTTTCTCATCTATTAGATATTTCTATTTTTAAAACGGCCCAATACCTTTTCCACCAATAAACATATTTTTATTAATTTTCGTGACTATAAAAAAACATAACATAATTATTAGAAGCCAAATTAGACATATGCAGATGTATTGTTTTAACAATGAAGAAAATACAACATAAGGGATTTTAAAAATGCTCTCCGAAGAGTAATCTTATACGCTAACAGATTTAGATTAGTTTCATATTTGATCTTTTTCTTATATGATTTTGTATATAGTTTGAGGTTGAACTTTTCTTTTCACAAACTAAAACTTCATAAGTTGATGTTTCCAAATGCAATTAAAAAAAATAGACACTTTGGTACCAAACATTCCCGTACCAAGACCTTTAAGATATTGTTACATTGTTAATCTTCCTGATATGACACCAATGAGTCTGACTATGTAACACTCCGATAAGTGCATAACCAAAAGCATCGTTCCTCGTCAATTTAGTCAATGCCGCACTATCAAATATGTTTGTATAGTATTATTGCTTGTGAACACTATTTGTTCAGATCTCAATATACTTTGGTCTAGCATTAGCAATACAAGTAGAACTTGAGCCACCAATTTGTTTATGTTTGCCACCACACTAAAGACAACGTCCCACTCAAACTCATCAAATTCATATTGTAACAAACATTGAAGATGCGAATAAACTTAATACAAAGCAGAGAATCCATAGGTTCATAGACCTTGCCAAATTCAAATCTGATACACAAATATGGAAATAACACAAGACAGCCATTTTGAAGAGTAGATCGCTGATTGAAATGAGAAGTCAGTGAGCGGCACACGAGCCGACTCCATCTTCAACGGTGGTGGCCATGGCGGTGGTCACTAAACCACTGATATCGAGAATCTTGTGACGAAAAAAAAACACTGGTAGTGAAGATGACATTGATAAATCCAATGGAAATACAATCTCCAAGTCTTCCATAACATCATCTTTGTAGCCTTCGGTTTTCTAATTGGTTCGATACTCTTTTAAAATCTTAGCAATAAATTTCTCTTTGACGCACCACACCGACCATGGTCTTTTTTTTCGACCATGGTCTTGGTAATGAAGCAATGTATAAATTCTTCCCAATTCACTCTGGTCCGATTACTAGTCGTAACAAAAATATGTATGTTGTTTATGGACTTTGGTCAAGATGTTTTACAAAAAAACAAATATGATCATAGACCAACAAAAATCAAAACCAATGCATGATGATTAAGGACAAGGATCTAGTTTGACCTTAGATCTATGGAACTTACATGAAACCTATTGCTGTCATTTGAAAAGGAAACGAAATTGAAAACGATATTCACTCCATGGACGCCTTGATTTTGCTCTTTCTTAGATAGTTTGTGAGATATCAACAAAGTCTCACATTGGAAGTTTAGACAAGAAGTGTCTAATATATAAAGAGAAGTCCAACTCTAATTAGTACGAGACCTTTTGGGAAGAAATCCAAAAAGTAAATCCATGCGAGCTTGCATAGTAGGCTCAAAGTGGACAATATCGCACTAATCGGACAATAAAGAGTTGGACATGGGCTTTAACAAACCCAACAATTGGTAGCATAGCGGTTTGACGACAATCTGCAAGAAGACCAAAATACCCTTTAAGTAAGAATGAGATCCTTCAAGTTGGACGAGGAGGTCTGTGGCAGAACTAGTCAGAAGATCATGGAACATGTGATGTTGTGGGAGAAACATTCTCAAAGGACACCCTGCGATTACTGGTACAAGATAAGATGGTGCCAAGATGAATCGTTAAAGAAGAAACACACGAGATGAGTGTGGTCTTTAGTTTGAGGGGGAGAATGTGAGATATCAAACAAAGTCTCACATTGGAAGTTTAGACAAGAAGTGTCTAATATATAAAGAGAAGTCCAACTCTAATTAGTACGAGGCCTTTTGGAAAGAAATCCAAAAAGTAAATCCATGCGGGCTTGCGTAGTAGGCCCAAAGTGGACAATATCGTACTAATCGGACAATAAAGAGTTGGACATGGGCTTTAACAAACCAAACATAGTTTACTTTTTAACTGCTTTTGATATATATGTTCCTTACTTGGCAGATTCACAAGAACAAGAGCGTTCGTTTGTTTACCGTCCAAGACTGGCCCATGTGTTGTTTCAATTTGGCAGTGTTGGGGAAACCTTTGCCTGAAAGCAGCAACATCGATGAAATCCTGCTGTACGACGTCGCAAAGTTCAAGTTAGTTAGAATGGAAGAACCCATGAGATTCATGAGGCGCAACTGGTCGGAGCTTATGTGGATGATTTTTTTTTCAGTGGAGAAAATCGTTCGATAGTTATCAGTGACTTCTTGAACCCATATGCTTCGAAGACAAAACCAGAGATGATTACTATGTCTCTGTTTACTACAGTGCCCCAACTGCAAATCCGAATTTGTGTCCAACATGGCCATGTTTGAAGATGTATGGTGAAGACGATGATGTAGCCAGAGTAGAAGTAGTTCATGAAGTGCGACATGAACTACTACATCAGAGAGACGGATCGTGAGAAGCACGGGTCAAAACCGATGCATTAAAGGAAGATTTAATGAAGAGGCATATTAAAAGGAAGACTTGGAGAAGAAGCAATCGATCTAAAGAGAAAAGGAAGATTGGCTTATTCGCTGAAGTAAATGAAATGGAAAGTTTTCACTGGGTAGATAAATTAGATCTAGGGCTTCTCTAAAGATATATAAAAGGGAGTCGTGGCACTGTGTTGCTGGTTAACACACAAAGAGAGCTTTTAGCAATAGATAGTTTTTGTATGTCCGAAGAAGGAGAAGCAAAGCATCTAGGGGTTAAGGGCTTAGGTGGTTCGGAGTCTGTCTTAGGTCTCTGAACGAGTAAAACTAGCAAACAAGTCGAGGGTTGTCTTGAGCTTGTTTGATTTATTGCTTTTAAGAAGAACGTGTCTGAGCTTTTAAAAGAATAAATATAGTCGTATTTCTTAGAATATATTAACCATTTACTACTGTGTGTTCTACATCGCATAGCTTGCTTATCTTACATTAACAATTGGTATCAGAGCGGGTATATGTACTTTTTGTCTTAAACAGGCAGGATCCTGCGGAGTAAGATGGATAGCTATCGCGAGTTGGTGACGAATTCTAAGGTGATCCTTGAAGTAGGAAACTATGGTTTTTGGAAGGCGCGTATCAAGGCTACAAGCAAGGGTATTGACCCATTGGCGTGGAAGGCTGTGGAATCTGGTTGGAAGTCACATATTGCAAGAGGCGTTGATGAGAAAGATGTTCCAAAGCTGGAAGAATTTTGGACTGACGATGAGAACAAGATGGCGAAGTTCAATGCTCGTGCACTAACTGTCATAGACTGCAGTGTGGCAAGGAAGCAGTTTGAACTGATTCAAGGGTGTGAGGCAGCAAAGGATGCATGGGATATTCTGCAGAGGCACTTTGAAGGAACTTTAAAAGTCCAAAGTTCTAGGAAGGATATGCTTGCAACTAGGTTTGAAGAGCTAAAGATGGAAGAAATGAATTTGTTGGATACTTTAGCTCACTGGCGCAAGAAACACTCACACTTGGAAAGAAATACAAAGAGAAAAACTCGTGAAGAAGTTCCTGAGGTGTTTGCCGTCAAAGTTCATGGCATACAAGGCAGCTATGAGTGTCTCATGTAACACCGATGAGATTACATTTGATGAAGTAGTTGGGATGTTACAAGCGCATGAGATGGAAGTATCCGGTGGGAAGAAGGAGAAAGGAATTGCTCTTGCATCAGTTGAGAAGGATCAGATGGAGGACAATGATCCAGTGATCCTCCTGGTCAGAAGGTTTGATCGAGCTCTACGAAAGGTGGAGAATGAACATAAGAAGTTTGGTTCAGGAAAGGAGACATCTGAACCAGATAGGAACTACAGGAAGAATGACGCTAAGTGCTATGAATGCAAGGGGTATGGTCACTTTCGAACTAAGTGTCCTACAGTGAAGAGAAGAGATCTCCAGTGTCATAACTGCAAAGGATATGGACACGCTCGAGCTGAGTGTGAGTCTGATGGAAGGAGAAAACCAGAAAGTCAATGATAAGAATCAATGACAGAGACTCGGACAACGAAAGTGAAGAAGAAGTGAACAACTTCGTGGCATTTCTGGGAATAGTAGAGTGTGACTCAGGATCTGAGAGTGATGCTGAACAAGAGAACGAGCTCGATGAAAGCTACAAGGAAGTTCGAGGAAAACTCTAGTGAAGTTGGGCACGGAGAATCTTGTGCTAATCAAAGAGAAGGCGAGACTAGAAGCTGAAGTACAAGTTCTAATGGGTGACCTCAACAGGGAGGCCAGAGTTAGCCAAGGAGAGCGTGAATTTGATCAAAAAGAAGTTGCTTCTAGCGAAAACAAGCTGATGAACTTAGAGAAGAAGTACTTGCTGAGAGGAAGAAAGCGGCTGATCTTCAAGCTGAATTGGATCAACAATATCGAAAGATCAAGATGCTCACGGGAACTAAACAACTTGACAATATTCTGAGCAGTGGCAGAACTGAAAACTCTACCATGGGACTTGGCTACACTGGAAGGCACAATAGCTCAACGGGTACAACATGTTTTTGTGTCTGGAGGATTTTCACATGTTGAGGAAGTCAAGACACAAAGTACCCCAACTAAAGTCAGTGGATGTTTCTTCTGTGGGAAGTTCGGTCACTACAAGAAGTATTGCTACAAGTATCTGGAACGGGTCAAGCAAGTTTGGAGACAACACAAGTTTTGGAGAATTGGTAAGACGTCTCGAGGATGGATGAAGAAAACTGACATGTATCCTAAGGCAGTGATTGAAACAAGAAGTACCTTTCGATGTAACATGGCGCGAGTTTCAAGTGATTCAGAATCTGATGAACCGTGGTACTTTGACAGTGGTTGTTCTGGACACATGACGGGAAACATTGAGTATCTAGACAAAGTGTCTAAAGTAAAAGGAGGAAAAGTAACCATTGGAGATGGAGGCTATGGAGTCATTCAAGGCAAAGGCACAACATGTAGTTCAGAAGTACTGAGTTTGGTCAACGTCTACTTTGTCAAAGGATTGAAAGCTAACCTGATAAGCGTAAGTCAGCTATGTGATGATGGACTTACGGTGAGTTTCTCAGCAATTGATTGTCGTGCTATAAACCAGTATGGGGTGACAATACTACAAGGTGTCAGATCCGGCAACAACTGCTACATGTGGGAGAATAAAGTTAAATGTCTATCAGCTCAGGGAAATGTTGATATGTGGCATCGACTATTGGGGCATATGAACTTCAGGAATATGAAGAATCTAGTCCACAATGACATGGTTCGAGGAGTACCCAAACTCAAGATCGATGACAAGATGGTGTGTGGTGCATGCAATGAGGGAAAGCAAGTCAAAATACAATACAGGAAGGTACCGGATGCTCAATCAAAGGCACCTTTGGATCTAGTTCACATGGATCTCATGGGTCATATGCAAACATAAAGTATCGGAGGAAAGAGATATGTGTTCGTGTTTGTAGATGACTACACCAGATTCACGTGGGTGAGGTTCTCAGGGAAAGTCAGAAGCTCCTGAGAGTTTCAGAATCTGGGCTTTCCAACTCATAAATTAAAAAGGAGGGATCAAGAAGATACGCAGCGATCATGGTGGTGAGTTGAGAATGAAGTCATGACTACATTCCTTGAATCAAAAGGAATAGCTCACCAGTTTGCGGTACCAAGGACACCTCAACAGAATGGAGTGGTGGATATGAAGAATAGGACTCTACAAGAGATGGGAAGGGCAATGCTTCATGGTAACAAGATAACCAAAACATTATGGGCTGAGGCACTCAACACGGCTTGTTACACAATCAACCGTGTGTATGTCAGAAAAGGGACAACGAAGACTCCTTATGAAATGTGGACATGCAAAACTCCTAACCTTGGTTACTTTCATGTTTTTGGATGAAGGTGCTACATATTGAATGACAAGGACTACCTCAGGAAATTTGAATCAAGAAGTGACGAGGGATCCTTTCTGGGTTATGCACAGTCTAGTTCAGCTTACCGGGTCTACAATAAGCGGTCAGAAACGATTGTAGAATCAGTTAATGTTGTGTTGACGATCTATCAGTGGTTGTAGGAGGAGATTTGGAGTCAGGTGAAGAGGATAAAGATGACTCAACAGGAGCTACTAAAGAAATGATTGAGGCATTGAAGATGTATGGTGAAGACGATGATGTAGCAGAGCAGAAGTAGTTCATGAAGTGCGACATGAATTACTACATCAGAGAGATGGATCGTGAGAAGCACGTGTCAAGACCGATGCATTAAAGAAAGATTTAATGAAGAGGCATATTAAAGGAAGACTTGGAGAAGAAGTAATCGATCTAAAGAGAAAAGGAAGATTGGCTTATTCGCTGAAGTAAAAGAAATGGAAAGTTTCCATTGGGTAGATAGATTAAATCTAGGGCTTCTCTAAAGATATATAAAAGGGAATCGTGGCACTGTGTTGCTGGTTAACACACAAAGAGAGCTTCTAGCAATAGAAAGTTTTTGTACGTCCGAAGAAGGAGAAGCAAAGCATCTAGGGGTTAAGGGCTTAGGTGGTTCAGAGTCTGTCTTAGGTCTCTGAACGAGTAAGACTAGCAAACAAGTCGAGGGTTGTCTTGAGTTTGTTTGTTTAATTGCTTTTAAGAAGAACGTGTCTGAGCTTTTAAAAGAATAAATATAGTCGTATTTCTTGGAATTGATTAACCCTATACTACTATGTGTTATACATCGCATAGCTTGCTTATCTTACATTAACAATGTTCTCTTCTCCTGAGACATATGATAAAGATTGGGGTATAGCTGTCATATGGGCGAGTCCATGTCTATTTGCCCATATTTGTTTGTCCATTTATTGTTTGTGGACATAGAGTGACCATATCCACTAAAGATCAAACCCACAAACACCCATATTTCTATGGGCTGCCATGAAGTCCATTAAAGATTCTTTAAGAAAATTTTAAATTTCAATCTATAAACCTATAAATACAAATTCAAGTTCATAAGATTAAAAATCATCCATAATTCACAAATAAAAATTACATAAGTTCAAAACACCACATAAATAGCATAAGTTCATACATAATTTCATAGCTCATAAGTTCATAACTCCATAAATGTAATAAGTGCATACATAAATTCATATAAGAAGCATAATTTCACTCGTGGTTTTGATTTTAGTGATTTTAGCGAGAAACTCGATTTTGCAGTTTTGACAGGAGAATTTGATTTTGTGATTTTTGCAGAAATCTCGGTTTTGCGATTTTGGCGGGATTTTTGGTTTTGTGATTTTGGCGAGAAATATCATTTTTGAGATTTTAGCGCAAAATCTCGGTTTTTGAGATTTTGGCGGAAGATTTTGATATTGTTATTTTGGTATGAAATCTTGATTTTACGGTTTTGGTGAAAAAATTTGGCTATTGTGATTTTGGCGAGAAATTTTTAGATTTTGTGATTTTGACGGAAAACTCAACATGGCGAAAACACTTTTGATATTGATAGAGATCAAATGATAAAATTTTAGAACCCCTAACTTTTGTTACCATTGGGTGGACCATGTCCATATAGTCCAAACCCATTTACACACTCATTGTCCAATGGTCCAGTGATTTTTATCCATTTAGAATCTACACGGACAAATGGTTATCACCAAAATCGACCCATTTACATATGAACGTAGACAACCAATGGTCGGCCCACCCATTTGACAGTTATAGATTGGTGTGTTGGCGTTAAATTCTTGGATAATCAGCTGAGTTTCTGTAGGTTCACATGCATTGGACTAACACCGCAAATACCTTTTGATCCATGGGATAGCTCAAATCTAATGTATTCCATGAGAGACGAGAGGTTCTACTTGCTTTCCCCTAGAGACAAGTACTTGTGCTCATCATTAGGGATGTTAAAATAGTAAAACCCGCTCCATTTAAACCCACCCCATTTAAAATTCATACCCATTTAGACCCATTTAAAAATAGGTCTATCAGAGATATCCATTAAACCCGCAAATTTTTCACTAACCCATTTAAAATCATTTAAACTATTGTTGATTTATTTTAATTAGTTTTTAACTTTTAATTGTTTGAACTTCTTTAGCAAATTTAAATGAAAACAAAATTATCACTTTTTATGTAAACAAAAATCAAATAGTAAAATCATTAAACCGCAAAATCACATTTTCCCGCTGAAACTGCAAAATCAAGATTTTCCGCTAAACCATAAAATCAGGTTTTTCCGCCAAACTGCAAAACCAGATTTTTCAGCCAAAACCGCAAAACCAAGTTTTTTCACCAAAACCGAAAAATCAAGTTTTCCTGCCAAAACCACAAAATCAAGTTTTTCGTCAAAGCCGTACAATCGGATTTTCTCGCCAAAACTGTACGATCGGGTTTTCTCGCCAATTAAATCCCTTTGCATGGAAGATCAATGGGTGGAGTCACCTTCTGGCGAAATTTTTTTTGTCAATTGGTATAAAAATTTGATGGAGCATCTGAATACACTTTCCAGATGTACAAACAAACATCACCTAAATTTATTGCTGAAAATAAGCTTCTTAACACGCTTTGGCTTTGTTATCTTGTAGATACTCTGAATACACACCTGAAGGGGTTTAAAGCACCGAGGTAGTGGTTTTAAGAGAGGAAGACACAATATGTGAGGAGAGAAACATGTGTTACATAGAGGATATTAAATATCTCTGCATTTTTATTTCAAAGGGAGAGGATCTCTGCTTTGAAGCAAGATATAACAAGCTCAAACCTAACTCCATCTTGTTAAATGACTGTTTATTTGCTACGATCAATAACACCAAATATACTTCTGATTGCTATGAAAGTATGGAAGGTACACCAAACAGGATTCCTTACTCCCCTTACTAGTTTCCTTCGTTTTTGAGCTAGCTAGTCTCTCTTTTCTTTATTCGTGTCATTTGAAAATTTTCACTAACTCCAGGTTTGGTGGAAAACGTCTAAACTGTTAAGTTAGATGGACTTCCAACCTAAAATCATTTGTTATAAGAGGAGTGTCTCATTTATCTTATATATTACTTTGGATCTCTTTCAACTTTTGATGTAGGAGACTATGTCTCTAATACACTCTCTCGATATGATGGCTCTTTGAGCTTCAATCACGGAATGCTTGGCAAGGATCGATGGACCAACAATGAGCCAGATCGATGTGGATCGAGTTGGACTGTTCGGATGGGCTTTGATACCACCTTAAGTTAGATGAGCTTCCAACGTAAAATCAGTTGGTGATAAGTGGATTGGCACATCTATCTTATATATTACTTAAGACCCCTTCTAACTACCGTTGTGGGAGACTTAGTTTCGTATACGCCCCCTCGAGATGATGTCTCTTTGAGAGTCAATCTCGGATTGTTCAGGCAAGGATCGAGACCACATTCATGCCCGGGTTGGATTCATGGATCGGGCTATAATGTCATGTTAAGTTAGATAGGATTTCAACCTAAAACTAATTGGTAATAAGATGAGTGGCCCATCTATCTTATTTATTACTTAGGATCCTTACAATTTTTTATATGGGAGACTATGTCTTTAATATAAACATTCGCTGATTATATGATGATGATGTACCACATGGTGATTATGAATTATGTTGTAATGATCATGATGAGGATAATATTATGATGATGATATTGGAAATTTTTTGATTATATCCTATCAACAAATTTATTGCAAAGCTTGTTACTGTATGAGCGAACACAGGTTTTAAAACATTTAATGATTTATAGTAATAACATGTATCCTTATGCATAAATTTATTAAATAATTCTTATGCATTACTTTATCAAACTAATTTATACAACTGCTTTATGAAATTTTATAAATATTTTAATACTTTTAAAAATAATTAATAAGGTTTAACACTGATTTCATAAGTTTGTACAATTCATGTTACTTATTAGAGCAATATAATGTAGGGTTATTTGTGATACTACAAAAACAGAAGTAAAATGAAAAAGCAAGAAGACACAAGTTTTTTATAAAACTATTACCAAATATCTAAGAATTTAATATTTGTAAGCTATATTTAATTTTAAGTAGTATTGAGGATAATTATTTTAAATTTATAAATTAGTTTGATAAAGTAGTGAATAATAATTTTTAAAATATTTTTTAAATTCATTATAAAAGTTTTAAACAATGAATAAGTGATCATGATTTTTTCTGAGAAAATCCCTCAAGTATTTTTGAATCATAAGAAAATTTTCTATTAAGTTTTTAACATTATAAACTATAAACTTTAATTTTAATGTCTTCCATGTCACAATTTTTAAGTGGAGTGTGCAAACGTTAAAGAAATTAAAATTGAGAGTTTTTCATCCAATTTTTAGTTGAAGAATTTTTTTTACTATCTACTAGGTATTAATGGGTGCCTTTCGCGGGATGAGATTATTAATTTCGTTGTTTAAAGATAAGAAGACATTATGCATGTTTGATCTGGATATCGGTTTATTTTTAGGTTGTTTTTTTTTTGTTTTTAATCTACTAAAATATAACTACCATTCTAAATCCATATTTATTTTTGTTCGTTCAGTTAAATGCTTGAGGTTTTTGGTACTTCTAGTGATAGCCAAAAATTATTATTATTTGTTTGGTTTCATGTTATATGAATTTAGAAAGTGGTGAACCAATGGTTTCATATTATAATTTCTAAATGAATGAAAAGTCAAATCAAATGTAGATAATAGTTGAAGAAAAAGAAAAGAAAAGTCTTGAGATAAATTAATTAATTATAATTTGGTCGTTGGTGAAATGAAGTATTAAAAATATTCCAACTTCCAAGAAAATTAGAATCTTAACTTGTGGTGAATATGTAGTTATATAGGTGTTCACGTCAATGTGCACATATGTATGTATATATGTATGTATGTATGTAAAAGTATATAAAGATGATTGATAAATATAAATATACAGTTAATTAACATTACAAGATATTTTTTTTCAAAATAAAACATAAAAGATAAATAAAATTAAAATAAAATTAAGTAAAAAAAAAATAGGCCTACATATTAGTAAATTATATGCAAATTATCTTTCTATGTAGAACCTTTAAATAACCCGTAGAATCCTGCATGTGGATTTTCTATTGAAAAAAAAACGTAAAGTAATACATGATGTGAACATATTTATATAGACGTTGGCTAAAACATAGTGTGAACGAATTAATGTCAAATGTTTCTTTTTTAATATATAGGAGATTTTCAGTTAAAAAGGTTTTATTATTAAAAACACATATTATATTATAAAGTGGGAAATAATAATTGGAAAGAAAAGAAATGTCCTTTTTCTTAGTAGCGATTACCTTAATTTAGTGACTTGGCAAGATTCCAAAACAGAAGCGCCACCAAAAAGAAAAGAAAGAGCCGAGAAAAAGCTTGGCAATCACGCCTATTGCTGTCTCTTTGAAACTTATGGTGGTAGACTTTAAATACATAAGCTTAGCGACCAAACTATAATATTTCGGTTTGTTTGTGTATGCTGAAAAGTTTAAAAAAATATTTGGTTACTTATGTAATCAAAGTGCATTTACTATTTTGCGGTAATATATCCAAAAGAATTTCAGGAAAAAATCATGTGATGATTGTAGGATTAATAAATAAATTTATCAAGCCTTCGAAAAATTGGCACACTATCCATTGGACGGGATAGATCTCATAGGCCGAATGAACATGCAAAGACCAATTAGCTGTGGGCGATCGTACGTTACAAAAACCTTTGTTCTCTCTTCCTCTCTATTTCTGTTTCGCTTTTTTAATGAACTAGCTATTATTTCCTCCTGAAACGATGATTCTTATTCTCTACTCAAACCTGAATTTCTCTATCTTCCACCTCTTCTCTAAGTGACCGTGACCCTGTTCAAAATTCAAAACTTAGGAAATTTTTGAATTTGTAAGCTACTTGGTTGATAAATCTGTTATTTAAAACATAATATCCCCTCGAACCACACAAACCATAACTATTTCATCTTTCATTCATCTGTCAACATGTTTTCTTCTTCTAAAGTTGTCAAAGGACAGATTCTCCCTGACACGATGAAAACAGTTTCAAAGACAAAGAATAGCCAAATGTTTCAGAATCAAATGGTTTACGGAGATATCAAGTCATAGATTATTACAAGAGAAGAAACTGGAACTTAAACGCATTTGTCAGAATTGTGACACAACTTGAAAGAATCTA
Organism: Moricandia arvensis; assembly: GCA_905132765.1. Lineage (NCBI taxonomy): Eukaryota > Viridiplantae > Streptophyta > Magnoliopsida > Brassicales > Brassicaceae > Moricandia > Moricandia arvensis. The sequence goes on along the minus strand of CAJHQP010005177.1, from coordinate 24,802 downwards.
ACACATTTAAATATCAAAATAAAAAAAATCAATTAAAACAATATCAACATCAAGAAGAAGCAATGAAAAACATCGCCCTTTGTTGGCTAAATTAATGGAAGATATAGATTTAGGGTTATATATATGGATATTTTGGGTAACCCTTCGTGTTTCAGATATACCAATCGAGTCTGAATATTCAGACTTCTTCAATACAAAACCTGATTAGATATTCTACTATTTTGGCTTGAGTTTCAATTCAGATTTTTTGGTCGGATTTAGTTCGGGTATCGCGTAAAATGCTCATGCCTAGTAACTTCATATGATAAGTTCCAGTCATCATAAGTCACAATAGTGTTTCATCATCTCGAAAGAAAAAGAGCCAAATGCATCTTTCCTTAATGAATAACCGGGAAATGCATCCATTGATGATAAGCATTGTCGGGATCTGGAGTTTGAATTGACTCTAATGTGTAGTAATCTGCTAATCGTCATACCGGAATTTAGCTAAAAGGTATAAGGGCTCAATGAAATGTAGACAGTTGGGAATCTAAGTTCTTAGTAATATTGTGACGTTAGAGAGATTGGTTGGTGACAAATGAAGAAATGTTTAGCAGTAGTGTTCAAAAAAAACTAAGTGAGCTATGCATGTATATGAAGTAGTATATTTATAGAAAATCTATATCCACTGATCACATAAATTTATATTTCTTCAAGATGGGGAAACATAGATGATAGATCTTAATAAGTGGATAAAGAGTAAATACAGAAACAAACCAATCGTAGCAGCACTAGCTTGAAGGTGAAGAAACCAGTAAGGAGCGCAAAGATTATTTAGTGTATCCTTGGGCGCCTGAAAACTACAGGTAGTTCTCGTGGTTAGATGAAAATTACACCTACGCCAAACCCAATAAAACAGATGGAGTTTGGTTTGAGTCCATGGAAAGACACAAAAAGCCTCTCCCTTTCAAACGAAGATGGACACATCTCTAGTGTCATCAGTATAACTCATGAATCTTCCCTCTGTAGCCTCCTCCTCTCTAAACACCATGATCTGCTGTATTTCATAGGAGATTTTTTTCTCAAATCCAAACATCCCTTAGGATAACCACAATTCATACATCACAAACTGTTACAAAACACAAGCTGTTACAAAGAACAAAGATACAATAACCTTAACTTTTTGAACTTTGATATTATAATTTCATTGACATAATCAAAAAGTCCATAATAAATTATGAGTTAACCACAATTCATACTTCTCAATAGGGCTGGGCATTTTACCCGGATCCGAAAACCCGAATCGGAACCAACCCGAAAAAACCGATTCGGGTCGGGTATGTGTAATGTCATTTTACCCTATTGGATCTTATTGTGGAGGACCCGCGGGTCTTGGATCCGATCCGACCCAAACCCAGGGCCCGATAGGGTACCCGAAATACCCGAAATTTCTAGTATATATTAAATATATATGTGTATTTTAGTATATTTTTGGTATTAAGACTATTTTTTAAAGTTTTGGGTTTGGTTTTTTGTATAGTTTTGAGTTTTATGTAAAATTATAAATTTAAAAAAAATATAGTTCAATTAATCAAATAAATTTTGGGTATTTTTCATGTTTTCTGATCAAAATTTTAGGTAAAATTTTAGATATTTTAGGCATTTAAACTATTTTCAAAATTTTTATGTGTGTTTTTGGTTATTTTCGGGTCAAAACCGGTATGACCCAAACCGAACCCGACCCGGATCTGATCTGAATTTTTTTAATTACCCTATTGGGTCTCACATCTAAGACCCGAACCGACCCGGACCCGACAAGACCCGAACCAACAAATTCTAATTACCCTATTGGGTCTAAATATCTAAGACCTGAAGGACCCAGACCTGACAAGACCCGACCCGAGGACCTGAATCCCAGACCTACTTCTCAATCTTATATGTTAACTCCATGTAAATAATGCAAGAACATTCTGTTAGAGAGAGAGAGAGAGAGAGAGAGAGAGAGAGAGAGAGAGGAGAGAGAGAGAGAGAGAGAGAGAGAGAGAGAGAGAGAGAGAGGAGAGAGAGAGAGAGAGAGAGAGAGAAGAGAGAGAGGAGAGAGAGAGAGAGAGAGAGAGAGAGAGAGAAGAGAGTAAAGGAGTTTATTTCGTTACTCTTTTAGAATTTTACATACATTCACATATATAGGCATACAGCACAGATAGTGTGATAAAAAGAATACAATAGACAAAGAATGAAACGATCACTAACAGCATTAATAAGGTTGAAGTCAAATTCAAATATGTGTTTATATTTGAAATCAGGTGAGGTATGATGAATTGTGGTGAATTTTTTGAAGTCTTGTTAACTCTTCCTTTTCAATATTTATTCTTCTTTCATGTCAATATTATCTCTCGCTGATCATAAGGATGGGTCAAGTTTAGGAACCATAAAGAATTCTCTCATTAGAATCTAAGTAAGAAAAAGTAATTAAACGAAAACACATTAAGGAAAAGAAAAGAGGTTTCATGTGTGATGGGATCATGGCTGAGTGATGTCTATGAGTCGAGCTTTGGATGATGTACTCAAAAAACCTATGTGCTTGTGGTCTTGGTGAATATATATATGCTAGCTGATCTTCACTCCTAGTATAGCAAGGAAATATGACTCCTTCTACCGCCATATGCATCACCTTGTGGCAATCCACTTCTTGCTCTTTCAAGTGAAAAGGTTGTCTCCAATGAAAGTACAATAGCATGTGATCGATCTCCTATCAGTTATATCTCATGTCCAATCAGCATCAAAATATCCAACCACTTCAGTGTTCACATTGCATCTTATTCAACCTCCTTGACCAGGAGCTCCATTGAGATATCTAAGAATCTTTCCACCACATTCCAGTGATAAACCTTGGGAGCTTGCATGTGTTGACTAACATGGTTCACAGCAAAACATATATCAGTCTAGTAATAGTCAAATAAATGAACTACCAACTAGCCTCATTTATTGTTTTGGATCTTCAAATGTTTTGTCCTTCAACTTCCTCTCTCGCAAGGCCTTGCAACAATCTTCGAGTGGGGTTTTTTCTAGCTTCTATCCAATCATATATGCCTCATTCAAAAGATCAAGAGTATATTTCCTTTAGGATAAGAATAACCTCTCTTTAGAAAGACATATTTCAATTCCTAGGAAGTACTTTAGCTCACCCAAGTATTTAATCTCAAAAACAGATTTAAGTAGGTTTTATAGCTTGCATATCTACTTTTTCATTCCTTATTGAGGGAGAAATATTATCACATTAATCTGGCTTAAAGAAAACCCAATCAAAACGGGTTTAAATTGACAATGGATATATAATTTATCGGCGAATCCTAGTTATTCTAGCCCAAAAGGCTACATCACAGCTTGAGGTAACGAGTTTTAAGTCAGCGGATAACAACCAAGACCCAGTCATGTCACGGTTCGAACGGTTATTCAACTGGCTGAGATCTCTTGAGTAAGACACGGCACGTTCACTGTAGATATGCATAGTTAGAATAGACTGATCAATATAAAAGATTAACAAAGATCATTATTGAAGAAATTTTTTTTACTTACTCACTTAAGATCTAAAATATTCTTTTCGAGTTGTATATCTTGTGGTTTTTTCTTTGTATCTATCATATAGTTTGTATGTGTTAAAAAGTTTCTAGCATGCTTGAAATGTGTCAAAATGACAGTCTTTGTAAAGTGGAAAATATTTTTGTAAAAGTTTTAAAAGTAAGTGAAAAGAATACATTTCATAAAATTTCAAAAACATGTTTTTTTGTAAAAAGAACCATGATAGAAAATTGCTGGAGAAAACTGCTACATTTTTTTGGACACACTCTCCTATATATAGATAATATATTACTTGTGCAGTTGTGCTAGAGTTGTCGGTGAGGTGTTATCATTCCGATTCAAATTGGTATTAATTATGTGTGCACGTTGTTAACAAACAAGAAAAAAAATAGGGAGATTTGCCAAAACACTTCAAAGTCCCAATACACTTTTCTTCTTTTTATCCTATTTTTTCTAAAATAACCTTAACTGAATAAATAAATAAATTAAAATAAAATGTTTTAAATTTGCTAAAATAGGAAAAAAATAAAAAGGTGATTTTATTAACAGTATGATTGGTTCAAAATTATTTTTGTGAAAAAAAACTACAACTTTAAAAAAACTTTTAAAAGTTAGTCTACGATTTCCAGAATACATATTCTGCAATTTTGATTATTTCTACATGCGGCATAATGTACATTACACGACTTATCTATGGATCTACTATCTGGTAGAAAGCAATTACTACCACTTCTATATAATTCTTAAAAACGAGAATATACATTCTACCTTTTTTTCGTTATTCTACATGTTTCTGAAAAGTAATTTTCAGGGTCATCTACCAATCTTCTTTTGCTCTACTCTATGAAGAATATCATATTCCGCCGATATCCCTTTGTTCTACCTTGGTAGAAAACATTTCTACCAAAACAGTTATGAAATTCCTAAAATCTAGGAAATTCCAGTTAGGATATCTTGTCTATAGATTTTTCTAGATTTGTGAACGTTGTAACAAAAGAAAAACCTTTCCTCCCACGCCATCTTCTTCTTTCTTTCACGTTTTCTCTTTTTCAAAGAGAAAATTTGCACCTAAATCAATATTTTCTCTGGTTCACCAATAATCACCATCTCGGTTAATATGATACATGTATTTGTAAGTCTGTGGTGAATGGATATTGGGAGCCAATAATGGATGGAGCTTTGTTGTCGATGCAAAACAATGTGGAAGACTCATTACATTGGAACCAAATACTACTCTCAATGAACTTCAAGACAATGGTTTTGGAGGATTATGAAATCGGTGAGAAAAATTACAGTGTTGTGTTAAGCTTTTTGCCTGCTGAAATGATGAACACGGCGGCTCCTGTTATTATCTGTAATGATCGCCAAGTCAAAAATTTTGCTGCGTATGCGAAGAAGAAAAAAATCAGTTCAGTTATGTGTGACTTTTACACCTACTCAGAAGAATAAACTCAACAATGATCTGAATGAGCAGCATGTAATTCAAGCGCTGGAGATGATGTGACTCCGGTTGAGTCAAAGAATCAAATGAAACACGGTATATCTGAAGATGAAGTTCATGTTGATGATGGTGATGATGTCGACAAGACTGAAAACAAATATGAAGGTAACAAAAAGATGGTTCGGTTTTTTCTCTGGTGGATGCATTAAAAAAGGATCAATATTTTCGAAGCAAAAGTGTTCTCAAGGCTGCTATGGAAATATGTGCAATGACAAACAACTTCGACTACAAGGTTGTAAATATGACAAAACGTTTTGGTGTATACGATGTGCAGACAATCTTTGTAAATGGAGTGTGCGTGCAGTGTGTTTGGAGGTGTCTTCATATTTTTTAATCAAAAAGTATGTGGCTGATCATACTTGTGGTCCATCAAGCAAAAAAAAAGTAGCTAAGACAGCCTCGGCGAAGACGATTGGAAATCTGATCATGCATAAGTATGAGGGTGTCAATGAAGGTGCCTAAACCGAGAGATATCATACTGACTATGCGTACAGAGCATGGGTGTGATATCTTTATTCATTAGCATGGGATGCTCGTGAGTATGCCATCAACGTTGTAAGAGGCATACTATATAAGAGTTATGGAAAAATCCCAAAATACATGCACATGTTAAAAGAGGCAAATCCAGGTACGCATTGTCAGTATGAAATAGATAATGATGGAAAATTCAGATTTCTATTTATTTCTTTCGGTCAGTCAGTAAGAGGGTTCTTAAAAGCCATTCGTAAGGTCATCGTTGTAGATGGGACATTCTGAAGAATAAATACAAATGAGTTTTACTTGTAGCAACAGCTTTAGATGGGAACTCTAATTTGTATCCAATTGCATTTGGCGTTGTTGATTCAGAGAATGATCGTTCATGGGAGTGGTTTCTTAGGCAACTGCAGGTTGTTATTGCAGACAGCTTGGTTTAGCCTTTGTATCAGATAGACATGGCTCAATAGCAAAACACTAGAGAAATTTATCCTGTAGCTAGTCATGGTATTTGCATTCACCATTTGTTGAACAACGTGATCACATTTTTCAAGGAAAGGGTCTGGTTGGATTAGTTGCAAAGGCGTCAAAAGCATATAGAGTTCCAGATTTTCAGAAGCTTTCTCTGATATTTGCAAAATCAGTCCAGCCATCGGAAAATATTTGATTGAGGCAGATGTGAGAACATGGGCGCGTTGTCAGTTTCAAGGTTTCAGGTACGATATTAGAACTACAAACCCTGTTGAGTCGATAAATTCTGCATTACGATCTTCTAGAGAATATCCAGTTATTCCCTGTTAGACAGCATCAGAGAGATGTTAACCGATCATTTTATCAACGTAAAATCCTAAGTTCAAACCATACACACCTTCTAACTGCTAAATGGAGAAGAAGATTGATAGAAGGATTGAAAGGGTAAAAGATATATTGTTTATCCAATCAGCGGCACCGATTTCATGTGGTAGGAGACACTATTGACTGCACTGTTGATTTGTAGAGAGAAGAACTTGTTCATGTGGGAAGTATAACTTGTTAAAAATTCCTTGTAGACATGCTATTAAAGCAGGTTTCTCTGTTGGGAAGGAACCACACTCACTCACTGATGAGTTGTATAAAAACTACTACATGGAGATCTGCCTATGAGGAAAACTATAAATCCAATAGCCGTTCCTGAAGATTCTTGGCATGTCCATTGGCTATGAACATACTGAAGTTTTTCCACCCGAAACGCGAAGGTCTGCTGGTAGGCGAAGAAAAAAAGACATGAAACTATCGAAGACAAGATGCGATCGAATCAAGGATCTACAACAAGAAGAGACACAAATGCAGCCGATGTGGTTTTGAAGGCCACAATAGAGCGAGATGTGATAGAGCAATCTAGACAACTTTGTTATTTTCATTTGTTATGCTAAGACTTGTTTTGTTTAAATTTATGCAACCCGTATTTTATTTTGTTATATGAAGCTTGTTTTTATCTCAGACACCAAAGCTTACGGATTGTTGTTCTTTCTTAGATTCGTATTCTGTTCAGACGAAGCGTTTTGTTTTGTTTTGGAAATTATGAATATCACACAAACAGATATATATTTATGTATGATGGCTAGTTTTACAGTAAATAACACACATAGTGGAACTGGTTACGGCAGATGTTCCAATATTCCAATTGATTTGGGTTGAAGATGGCACTCGTATAAAAATATTTATTATAAAAAAAATAATTTATTAAAATAACAAAGTATCAAACTATATGTACTTTCATCACATGGCGAACTATTGCACACAAACATCTATATTAGTTAAGACTCGATTTGTTTACTAGGTCCGTGTTCAATTCCGTTCACCCGTGAGAGACAATCACTTTTTTAACAAGGAAATCATATTTCCTGATAGGATTATATAGGAATACATGTTAGCATATACAAGTATATTATCTACAGCGCATTCACAGTTTCGGATATGCCACAGACAATAGACACGTTTTAACATATTTGCTCATCAGCATTCTGCATATGTAATGAGAAATATCATGACTCTCCTGTGCTCTCTGTAAGAACCCAGTCCACTGCTTCACTTTAAGTCTTGAGCTACACAATAATAAACTTCTATCAGACAATCATCACTTTATGAACTAAAGTAACCAGAATAGCATAACCACAAAGTCAATCAAATTACAGTAGACCATAAAAAGTCTGAGTTCACTGAAACATCTAATCTCTAAAGTAATGTGAACACCTCCCTCCATACTCTCTTATCCTTCTCTTTTAATCGCTAAGTAAGTTAAACTTACAAAATACCAGAAAAACAGACGTGTACTCTAACTTAACACTCTACAACCTCTGATGCGTGCATGTTAGGAGTTCAAACTTAGGACATTCTCTACAATCAACAGGGATCATTTCTCCTCTACAAATAGATCAATTCCAATCTTAATCTGAGCAGATCTAATGTGTAGTCATTCATCAATGAGATCTAGGGTTCTAGCCAAGGCATGAGCATGGATGTGTTTGTAAAATCCGCATACACTCCCACAAGAGGAATGAGAGTACTTATTAACATTATAATCTTTCCTGTTTTTCTGGTCACTGAACAGCTTGACGATGTGAGGAGGATAGGTAGCGAATGCGTATGCAGAATTTTGTCGTGTTTTAAGCTGCTGCACAATCAAAAACTCAATTAGTTCTCAGTACAAAGCTTGATACACACAAGAGTATCCAATGATTCTTGTTGTACGAAAACTGGAGTGTAGACTACGATGGACGTTCAACCTCCCACTCTCTGTGTCTAGTATCTCCCATGCCAAGGATCGTCTCCTATTCCATAGATATGAGCACAACTCATTTAGTTTGAACTAATTCTTCTTACTCCCACAGTTGCTTGTAATGCATTATAGAGACTCTTGCGCTAAATGAGCAACTCATAAAACCCATTATCTGTGGATCATCCATCACTCTCAAGGACGATTCTTCCCGGAAAAAAATATACAGCATCGAGTTCCTAAAATAAATTAAAATCATAAGTATACTAATGAAATTTTATAGCTAAGCAAATTTGAGTGACAAAAAGATAGTTCTTATAACATTATTTAGCCACTCTTTTGGGTTAATTAACTGATTTGCTAATGCATAAGTATAAACACTTAAAAGAAAGTATAAACACTTGGTCCAATATGTCAGATCCTCTGAAATATTCAAATAAATTAATTAGTAAAGTAACATACAAAAACACTTAAAATAAGCTACATATGATTTGCAAAACTTACTTGGAGCACATAGACCAATTTTCCAATCTGTCCCACCCTTCAAGTGAGTAGTAAATTAACGGCGCGTCGGAATCGTCTTATCCAAGATGTCCTTTTCGACTAGAGATGGTAACTTCTTCTATGATAACCCTTGTGAGGTTTAGGACTCACAGGTTTTGTGCTGTTCGCAATGAAGTACATGGAGTCAACCATCATCAAGATCGTCCTCTGTGAGGTTGTGTGATAGGTGCAATAACATTGTATGCTGGTGTTTTGAGAAAGTTGCGTCCCTTCTTTTCGTATGTAGTTTTGAGTATTCAATTCCAAGTCAATATCATGGCATTTGTGAAACGCTTAACATCATTGAAAATTCACAAAATTAGTCATTTATTATGCTAAATGAAAATCATAGTTATTACAATGACCTTATGTTGTCTTATATTACAAACTTCACACACAGTAACTACAAAAAGTTATATTACAAAGACCATATATAATTTTATATTACAACTTATAAAAAAGGTAGAACTAATACATATTATATGTTACAACGTCTCAGCCATTTCAATCCATTTACAAAATTTTATCAACCTTACAACATGACTTTAAATACACAACAACTTAACCATCAATACATTACACACTTAAAGAACACAAACAAAGACCTTATAATGCAAACTTAATCTAAAAACAACAACTCCAATCTCCAAATACCAAAAAAATGATTTACAACGTTACTTTTTCTTACTAACCTTTGCCCTAGAACTCACCGGTCTTTGCTGTCTGGAGAAAAGACTGTCCATTGCCTTATCCATCAAATCTTGAGTAGTTTAATCTCACTCTCAAATATTCTTCTCCATCTTTTCTTCCAAGGGTAGAGAATAAAGCTTTCATCCCACTCTCCCTCTTGTTCTTCAAGCTGACAGCGAATGAAGCTTGAACCTTACTCTCTATTTTCTTTCTCCATCTTTTCTTCAAGTGAAGTGAAATTAAGTGCGAATAAAGCTTCAAAAAACTCTTCATACCTTCATTTAGAGTTTCCATGTGATTCTGCTGCTTTTACAAAATAAAAAGTTTCGTCTTTCGTGTTTATGCACTGGTGGTCAGCTATTCTTACTTCTAGCTCGTGTTTAGACGATAACTGAGCTCTCACCACCAGCCAAAGTGGTCACGCATCAGCATATCAGCAAACATCCTCATTACTCAGCTTAATATCAATATCACCACCCTCTTCAAGAAAAGTCACTACATATTCGTCGAAATCCCCACATGGAAGTGCTCCACTCATGTCGTTTTTTGATCAAATCAAGCATATGATCAACCCTTCATCAGTCAGTTCATCATCCCTCACGAACGCCGCATCAATAAGCACCTCTTGATCTCGAGAAGTAGAGATGCATGGATACAAAGTAATTGCAAAAAATAATTAGAAACATGGTGCATAATCAAACATAATATAAATAGTTTGTTGATAACTCATGAACATAATTACGAGAATAAACCAAAAATCAGATAACTTAGGAAACATCAAAAACTCGGTAGGTCTAAATCAGGTGACCAAAAAAACAGAACTCAACACACAAATAAAAATAAAAACTTACATGAAACCCAAAAAAGGTTCAAACTGGATGATGTCTTTGTAGGATATCTTCACAGCTCCACCCCAGTATCCACATCTAGACCAATACACTCTGGGTTTTCTACTTACCCAACATTTCTCCAAAGTCTGGAATAGCTTCCATGATCCATATCTGAAAGGCATACATAAAATCCATCCAACACACATTAGCTCTTCTTGTTCTTCAGTTTCTTTCATCGACGTGATGGTTGACTCAACTAGAGCATCAAATGACTCAATACCCCATGGATACATTCGTAGCTTCTCAATAATTCATCACTAGCTTAATGTACTTGTGGGAAATGTTAACCTTCTCATCTTTTACAATCAACACACTAGCAATTACAGATAAATAAATCAATATTGATCTTGTCTACATGGCTCCATTTGTGACAATGTTGTAGTGGTTGTAAGCTTATCGACTTCAAACCGATCTTCTCGCGTATTTTCAACAATTAACTCTAAAATCCCATGTCATCTTCCCACTCTCAAAAACACAAGTCGCCTCTTTGCGTGCAATTTAGAGTTGTGACTGCCATGATTACTCCTGAAGTGAAACCTAAGAGGCAGCCAGCAAACTCAAACCATAACTCTGCTTTCCTGGTTGTGAAAAAGCTGTTTGCACATGAAGTTGGGTATCAAACGTGCTGAATATCCCATGTTGTTGTCATAAAAGCCATAATGTACGTGGAAAAAGTGGGTCGCTCTTCACTTCCGCATACTCTGTGGAAAATAGAATATGCAAAGCGCTTGAAGTAATGATGTTTGCGGCTGTTATTGATCTTATCTACTTGAGATTTGAGACCACGATCGAAAATATGCTTTGAAGTGCTAAATCCATCCCTACATAATCAAAATTGAAACCAAAAGAAAAATATAAGTTATATTTTCTTATGTAAAAAACAACTTTAAAACAAAACATATATTTTATATGGCTCCAAGATAGAAAAAAGAACAAAAAACTCTTCTCTATTTCGTGTTGCTAATATAAAAAATTAAATAATTATATATAATACCTTTTTATTTATATTTACAGTGCAATCTAACGTAAGTATATTTTCCTAAACTATCCTATCCTACTTGACTTTGTATCAAATCCCACAACAATTCAACCAGATAAAGCTTGATAAAACTAGTCAATAGGAAGTCTCATAAATCCAACAAGGAATGATCTATATTTTACTTGTAATAGACAAGACAGAGAGTATCAAGAAGTCAAACAAATTCTGGAAAGAGAAAACAACATGCAGCAACAACAACAACGACTTCGGAATATATATAATCTAAAAAGCAACAACAATTCAAAGCTTTGTGAAGGGAGAAAAAACAAAATAATGAATCTAAAGTTTCAAAATTCAAACAACAAATACCCGTTGAAATAGAAAAATATAAAGAAAATGTAACTCGAAATATGTTGAAGTAAATCAATAAGGGGAAACAACAGAGGATGAAAGCAGAGAAGGATGACTTGCCGGAGTTACTCACCGGAGATGAAGCTCAAGACAAGGGAGGATTTGCCATAACGCTTCAGTGAGTAGATACCGGAGGCAAAACAAACGAGGATGAGAGCAGAGAAAGAAGATTTGCCAGAGTTATTCGTCGGAGATGGAGCTCGAGACAGGAGAGGCTTCGTCGTCGTTCTTAACGAAAGAGAAAACCATCAGGAGGGACTGATTTAGGGATTAAATGATTTGCGTGCTTATTTATTGGTTTTTTTAATTTAATATTAAATTGTTAACTAAATATATATAAAAAATCTGAGGCTAAAAATGTATTAAATTCAAAGTAAAATGGTATTAGGAAAACATTTAGAAATAAAAACTTAAAGGGACGAGACTCTTTTTTTTACCCTTAATTAGCAATTTTTATTTAATAACTAACTTTTCTTCATGTGTTATATCTAAAAAATACCACATTAACGGTACTAATGTAATATATAAGTTTCGCCACCACTAGATTTTTATCTTACACGTATCCTTCCCATTTTTGTTATAATTCCCCCCACAGAATAATTGATAACTGACCCAGTACAATCTTTTATTAAGATTGTGTTGCACAATACTTAAATTTTTTTATAGCTTATATTAACATTCAAGGATTCACGACGGACTTATATGAATGAATTATGTTTGATTGCACTGTTTCATTAATGCGAGTAATTTATTTACAATATCATCAAATTGAAAATGTAATCTTAACTATAAACTCAAATTATAGATTTTCGTCAAAAACTTGATGAAATATATGCAACCGATTTATTTATACTATATTCATTTAATTGGACTAACTTATTTACAATATCATGAAAATTTAAAAATGGAAGTTTTAAATATAAATTCAAAAACAATAAGATAAGATTATCAACGATATTTAGTAATTTATTTTAAAAAAATCGTATTTAAATATATTCGTGATATCTTCCAAATCCTTCCAAATCTTCCTCTTATATAAGAAACACATGAATAGTTTTTTTATGATATGAAAATAGTAGAATACAGTAAAATCTTTAATAATTTCCCAAATTTTTAATTTAGATTCAAAATCATAATAAAATTTAAGAATACAAGTCTAACAATAAACTAAGAATGGTTTAGTAACAAATATTGTATACAAATATTAAAATGATATATAATCACAATGTTTAATAAGAATAAATTTAATTATTGTACATTTGAAAATGGAGACTTAATCTTTATCAATTATAAGTTATAGACGAAATGAATTACATTATAGGTAGGGAAATTATAATATTTTATGTTCAGATTTTACTATTATTATTGTGGTATGTTCATCTATTTAAATATTTCCAAATTAATAACTTTTTTACTAAATGTTGCAAGACAAAAATATCTATTCTAATAATAAATGATGGAAACAGTAAAAAATGAATAAAAAGGTAAAAAAATATAATAATGTTTGAACAAAATAAATGAAAAAAATGCTATGTAATTACACAATAAATACTAAAAATTAAATAAAATATAATTAATTTATAATATAAATAATTTTTTTATTCCATATTATTTTTAGATCGAAATATTTGATTCCATATCATTTATAGATCAAAATATTTTGATTGTTTTCAATTAATAAAATCGGATATTATTGATTCCAAATTTTGAAACATAAATCCAAATTACCACTTATTTATGTAATTAACTTATTGAAACATAATAATTTTCTAAAAAATATAAGTCCGTGTTTTAACGCGGTTAATATTCTAGTATACGCTTAAAACAACTATAGATTGATTGCCACAAAATTCTTAAACATTGCCATGTTTACTAAAATTAGTGACATGCCATTCATTCTTAGCATCCAATTCCCACAACTTTATGTTGAATGGGAATGTAAAAATTATAAATCGACTGGAAACAAAATCTAACATGTATGATATATCCATATGTGAGGGAAAAGAAATAGACATAATTTGTATACAAGAACAATAAAATGAATGCTTATTTGTTTTAAACTTTAAACCCACATAAAAGATATCCAGTTCAAGATTGATAGATCTTTTTTTTCATTTATGATATAAAGTATGTTCTAAAGTACATTATAGGGTTAAACTTAGGTCTATTAAAGACCACAAATCTAAGCTTCGGATGGGAGGTGAAGCCCACAAATAGACCATCTCTCGGATATTCAAATGAGCCGTAAGCAATAGGTCTATATCTGCGTGGCCACATGTGGAGCTAATAATTTCACATTAGAGGGGAATTGATCCCTGGCCTAGACCAGCATGACAATTCCTCTTCTAGTGAAAACCACTATACCACCACGATATAGTTCTAAAATACATTGTAGGGTTTTTAGTTTCACTTGTGGCCAAACCTAACCCCATATATAAAGATGTAACCTAACCTAACTCTAAAATCGTTTTTTTCTTTTGGCACATGACAAGCCCACCAACAAACATCAGTAACATCTTCAAAATCGCAAAAAGGATCACTAAGGGTCATAAAAATCTCCTTAAAACAAAAGGAAAAACGAAAAAGGAGCCACCTGAAAGAATAACAAGGTGAGATGTCAAAGTGTTATATGTAAGAAGCAAATATTTTTCTTTAGAAAAAGAAGAAGTAAGAAGCAAATATGTTTCTGTTTTTTTTTTTCTTTTTGGATGTTTAAAAGAATGCCCCCAACACTTGCAACTCAATCATTTTGTAAAGTGTTCTTATTATAGACAAAAGGAAAAAGGCATGAAGATTATGTATATTGCATTCCATGCATGGACCATAAGGTCATGGGGTCAATGCTTTAATATCATGCAATGATTATAAGCATCCTCATATGATAACACAATCCGATAATGTTGGGGCCAGTGCTTAAATTTAGTCATCTTATATGTATTTTCATGATTTATCTGATGAAGCCACAAAAGAACTTAGTTTGTGTATGTAAAAGTATATCAGTGGTGGGTGAATGGTCAATGTTTTAACGATGGTGAAGTGTCATGATCGGTTTGGTAAAGACAAATCAACTTCGCAGTTTGATCCGGCCCCAGTTTTGGGTTCAGGATCAATACCAAATTTCCTGCCTCGATTACTGGGCTTTCGTTGCGTAGCCAATAGTAATATCATATTTTTGATGTAGAATTAAAACGGTAGATGTTTTTGATGTTGCTATGAATAATTTTCTGTAAGATTTAAAAGATCTAATATCTTACATATAATTTTCTAAAGAAAAAAATAAGTGCTCTAGTTTTATTATTTTCTAGAGCAAAAAACAAAGAAAAGAAAAGAAAAATGTGTAGCTTTAAATTTTTTTTTACAAAACATGAATGGAAAAGATTTTTTCCACCAGAAACACGGTTTTTTATGCTGTTGTCAACTTGGCACATTACCCCAAATGTGATTTTATTTGTTTGGAAGATGAAAATGAAAGCGCATGGTTGATTAGTTCCATCAAATTTAGTAAATAATGCTTACTGTAAATGCCATAACGTTTGATGAAAAAGTGACTAAAACAAATCATATGTTTAGAATCAATTATGGTGTTTGAATTGTTCGAACATTCACTAATGTGAGTTGAATCTCAATGCTTCTGTTGCGATTTAAGCCATGATTGACCACAATTCGTTTTAAATTGACGGAATTGTTCAGTGTTTCACATATTTTGGATATTAGTTTAGTTTTTGATATGTAATTAAAGCATTCACTCCAATAACTATCCTAAATCTTTCTTTCATGAAGGCCAGATTACACATAACTCCCCTCAATTTTCACATAACTAAAAATGTTCCTCACACAAACACTTACTCATTAATTTTTTTTTTTAAAAGAAATACATAAAGACAAGAACAATTTGTTGAACACTAGCGTTACATAACATAGAACACAATAACTGTTGGATCACATATTACCAACAGAGGACCTTAGTAATGCACCGGTGTTGAAAGAGCACACGGAGGTGGAGGATACACATATGGTGGCGGAGGAGGGGACGGATACACATATGGTGGTGGTGGCGGAGGAGGAGGTGGACTAGGCGGAGAGCAGCCGAAAGAAGCACAATTAATAGGATAAGAAGAAAAAGATTTACCATTCTGCGGGAGACCGTTGCATTGGTCTTAAAGGTAAACAGTTTCTACGATCATCAAACTCCTGAAGCCTCAGACAAACCTGTGGCTCGCCTGAGAAGAAGTTATCCGAGTAAGTGAAGTTCTCGAGATTTCGTTAACCGGCAGATACTCTCCGGAATGTGGCCGGAGAATTTGTTATTTACGATGTTTTAACTGCTCTAAACTCTTCATATCACCCATAGTCTCCGGCAAGGAACCCACCAGGTTTGTTGAAACTCACGTCAAAAACGGTTAACTGGTTTAGCAAACCGACTTCCCGGTTTAAACAACCGCTAATCTGACTATTCGTGAGAATAGCCTCATGCAACGTTTTCCCCATGTTGTAGAAACTCGGAGGTAGACAAGATCCTTGGAGATCGTTGTTGGCTAAGACAAGAACCGAAACCGGAGAGTTTCCAATGTTTTTCGGTAGCCTAAACCGGAACTTGTTGTTGTTAATAAAGAGAGCGTCAAGGTTTAGGTCAAAGAGTTGACTTGGAACATCGCCGTGGAAATCATTAAACCTAATGTCAATAAACTTCAAAGAAGGTAAACTGAAGACTACGGAGGGGAACTCGCCGGAGAGTTTATTGTTACTGACGTCAAGCTCGTGAAGAAGCTTGAGGCAGTTTAGAGATTTAGGGAGTTGACCTTCAAAACGGTTGGAATTGATATGGAACAAGGCAAGATCGGTTAAGAGACCGAGCTCTAGCGGGAGATAACCAGCGATGTTGGCCCGGTTTAAGTCTATACCGGCTTACGGTTAAGACGTAAGGGTTGTCTAAAGCCGGTGCACAGAAGACACCCGTGTAGTTACAAACATTAGGACCACACCAATTAGAAGTGAAGCCATTTGGGTCTGAAGTTATAGTGTGTTTCCAAGCTTGAAGGGCTTTGTAAGCTTTCAAGAGCCCTTAGGTTAAAAATGGGAGGAAACCCATGTGCGGAGCATGGGCTGATGAGAGGAGTAATTGTAAGTGAAAGCTTTGAGGAAGAAGGACGAGGAAGAAAATGAAACAAGAGGTCAAGATACGACACTGGAAGGAGAAAGGTTCTTGTCTCATTTTGAGATGGTTTTTGGTTTGTGTTTTTGGTAATGGGACTAAGTATAAGGTTGTATAGTATAGGAAAGGGTTTAACCACTTCCGTTGGAAATTTTGTTTATTAATAATACAGTAAAGTAATTGTAGATGGCCGATTTGCTAGTGGTTATATATTGAAGAGTCAATCTTTATGTTTCGTGTGTTTGATCTTTTATTTATACTATTTATAAGGGTGAATGGGTGATTAATTCAAATGTAATGATTAATAAGTTTTCTTAATAAAGGGAAACAATGGTTACCAGGTGAGCACTGATTTGACTTTCGTCGGTTTGGTAGAGGAAGGGTCAAAATTAGCGAAGAATGTTTGTTGATCTCCGTTAATGTATCTACATTTTATGTGTGGTTAGGTTCTGTATACATATGGTAATGTTTTTGTTCACCATTCAGATGAGTCATTTGCATACAAACGAGAGTTCTAATTTATTTAGACATTAAAAATAACAATTCATCTGAATGACTTATCTGAATGACTTTTAAATCTATCTTATTAAAGTAGAAGTACTTTAGGATTTTGTTTGGAAACATGGATAATGAGGATTGTTTGGATACATGGATAGCAGTATTTAAAATAATTTCTTTTATTTACAAATTTAGCCTTTACATTTACAATAAATCTATCTTATTAAAAACTGTAGTACCCATAAAACTTCAACCCTTATTTTTTCTTCTTATTTACCATTCTGTGCCATTGAATAATTTAAAAGAAATTTTATTTACGGGATGACTAAATATTTTTTTATCTAACCGAATAAATTCAAAAACAAGCATAATATTAACAAGATAGATCCAAAAATCTAGCCATTACGTTAACAATATTTTTTATTTCCAAATTACAACCCACAAAATAAAAGAAAATCCATCAATCAATTGAAACTAAAATCTAGAGGTTTTCATATATGAACAAAACGTAATAAATTGCTAAAATTGAGATATTCACTTATTCTTATATTTTAAATCATATATTTTCTGTGTTAGACAACCATATTAATTTGTTAGTTATACATTTTTTCTTATTTCAACAAAAATCTAAAATAAAAAATAGTATTTATATGAAATAATTGAATATTACATAAATTTTATTTTCTAATAGATCAAACAATAATAAAATATGAACAATTTCAAACATATAAAACACATATAAAACCAAACACAATTATATATGTTATATATTACAATTTACTATAACACTCATGCGGGTGTTAGTCATGGTTATCTAAGTACCATCGACTACAATTCGGTCTTTCTGAATGTTGGGGTTCAAAATGGTTTTACATGAATATACGGACGGTGTCGAGTAGGATCATTCAAGGTCCAGGTAAGTTTTGTAGGAACCTAAAAATATTTTAAAATTGTTGGTTTACAAATATTATTAAATAATTAAAAAAATAAAAATAAAAATCAAAACCTGCGCTTTCTAAGCGCGGATCAAAAATCTAGTTTAGTTTTTAATTTTAAAGTCATTCAGCTGAACCCAATTTGGACCATCTGGATGAAAATTATTATGTCAAAATGATTATAATGTCTATTATACCACTTTACATTATTCACAAATTACACATCTAAACCTAATATCATTTTGTCCACTCACAAAAAATGACAAAAACCACATTTTCCCACTAAAATCAAAAAATATATTTTTCCGCTAAAACCACAAACACATTTTTCTGTCAAAATCGCAAAACCGCATTTTTCCGCCGAAACAATAAAAACGCATTTTCCCTGCCAAAAACAAAAAAAAAACGCACTTTCCCTTTAAAACATATTTCCCCGCCAATATCGCAAAAACGCATTTCCTACCGAAACCGAAAAAGTGTTTTTTTCGCCAAAACCCGCCAAAATGCATTTTCCTGCCAAACTAAAAATGTATTTTCTCGTCAAAACCCGCAAAACAATTTTACTTCCAGAACCCGCAAAAACATATTTTCCCCAAAAACGTAAAAAAAAATATTTCACCAAAACGCCAAAAACACACATTTTCCGCCAATACCCGCAAATATTTTCTTGCTAAAACTCGCAAACACACCATTTTTTCCGCCAAAAACGTATTTTCCGCCAATAACACATAAACACATTTTCCGCCAAAACCGCCAAACACATTTTCCCACGAAAACTCGCATAACGCATTTGTCCGCCAAAACCCGCAAAACACATTTTCCCGCCAAAACGAAAAAAATATATTCTCCCCCTCCCCTAAAATGCAAAAACTCATTTTCCCGTCAAAAACATAAAAACACATTTTCCACCAAAACCGCCACACATTTTCCCACCAAAACTCGCATAACGCATTTTTTCCGCCAAAAACCCACAAAACTCGCGTAACACATTTTCCCTTCAAAACGAAAAAAATATATTCTCCCCCCCCCCCTAAAATGCAAAAACTCATTTTTCCGTCAAAAACACATTTTGCCGCCAAAACCTGCCACACATTTTCCTGCCAAAACTCGCATAACGCATTTTTCCGTCAAAACCCGCAAAACACATTTTCCTCCAAAACGAAAAAATATATCTCCCCCTCCCCTAAAATGCAAAAACTAATTTTCTTGTCAAAAACACAAAAACACATTTTTTCCGCCAAAACCGCCACTCATTTTCCCGTCAAAACTTGCATAACACATTTTTTCCAAAACCCGCAAAAACACATATTTTCTCCAAAACGAAAAAAAATATTTTTCCCCTCCCCTAAAATGCAAAAAACTCATTTTCCCGTCAAAAACCTCAAAATACATTTTCACAAAACTATATTTTAAACTAATTATATTTTAGATAATAAATAAAATTAATTGTGAATAAAAGTAAAATTGATTAAATCAAAATAGAGTTATCTTGGTAATTATTTACTAAACTTATCTGAATGGAAATGAAAATAAAGAAACAAATATATGTCCATTTAGATGATTCATCTAGGTGAACCATCTAGATGGACAAACAAATAATCCATAAAATCTGGATAGCTTATCTAGATAGATCATATAAATGAATTAGTTGGGATGGAAATGACACATGGGTAAAACAAACAACCCCATCCTTATACGGATTTCCCAATCAATTTGCAATAAAAACACACATTTAATGGTAAAATATACGGCTATTATAACACATGCAAATACAACTGAAAATGATACTTTGGAACATCTATAATATGTTGGATGTATCATTACTACATTCAAATCCGATAAAATGAAAAATCTACTAAGAATATCTATTAAATATCGAGAAGTAACACTTACGGCCAAACCTAAATAAAAAGACTTAAATCATTGGTTTTAGTTAAGTAAAATTCTAATATTGTTTGGTGTTCTTCTTTATTTAAAAACTCAGATTTATTTTGGCATTTTTTTAGATATCCCATTTGGTTTCTGAAAATGTTATTTTAAATATTTTCTGCTTGTTACATAAAAAAATTATTTTAGAATTCTAATGCAGCTTTCAGTTTAATATTAATTATAAACGTATTTATTTTATAAATAATTTATATATCTCAAATAATATCGGTTAAATAAGTGTAACTAATAAAAATAATTTTTTTTTTAATCTGTATGAAAAATATCAAAATAATATATTTTTGTACATGAAAGGAGCATGTATTACAAAGATACGAAGAGTGATTAGGCACACCGACTCCTGGCCCCCATGGATCTATCATCTAACAGCTTTTATGGCTTGTTTTACTATGACGTCTTTTTTTTTTAATAAAGAAAAATAGTAAAGCTGATTAGAGAGAAAGTGAAACAGCTAGTCGTATTTGAATAATCCTAATGTCCTTTAATGCCTAAAAAATGTAACTCCTGAATAATTATAAATGACAATATTGGGATATGAACTCCCAAGCTACATGTATTAGTATTACAGTACGATTGCACAATACTAGAAGATAAAAAAAGAAAATACAAATTTACGACAGTTGCCTAGTTTCTTCTGACACAAGAGGTACACGATCCAGCACATACGCATGTACAAATAATCAGAAACACGAGGCGCGTTTAGTAAATAATCAGAAGGTTGATACTTGGTTAATTACTACCAGAAACACGGTTTAGTACACTTGTAGAACATTATTATGTAGTTATAATATCATTATTCCTTAAAGCATGAACGCCTATCTGAAATCAAAACCAAATGTTGAAAACTGTGGATATGGACAAAAGCAAAATCTCCCGATTGATCGTCACTAATTAAACTATACTACAACTTGCTTTTTTTTGGTAACTTCTAATTACAACATGTTGGTAGGCTAGGTCTTTTACTTCGGTATCTATGTTAGAACTCCACAAATAAAAATCTGTTGTTCACTATATATTTCGGCACGATCGCAGGTGCTAGTTAGAGCATGATTAAAGGGAGTTTTTAGAAAGTTTTTAGAGGGTTTCTTAAGGGAATGAGCCCAAAAAACAATAAGAACCACTTTTTAAACTCTCTAATTTAAAACCTGTTTGATGGTTTCTTACACTGTTCACGGATCCCACTGACACGTGGCGGTCCGCGATTGATTCGTTTTTTATTTTTATTTTAAATCAGACAAAAAAAATAAAAACTCCAAATGGGGTTCTTGGTTTAATCATGTTCTTAGAGCACCCTTAACTGTGTGGGATCTTAAAAAAATGTTTTCACAACTTACATAATAATATTTTAATGTGATTTTGTTATTTTATTTTTATTTTAAAAATAAAGCTATTAAATGGTGACATTGTAATAAAAGTATGTAGACAATTTCTAATAACTTCTTTAGTGAGATACTGTGTGATATTTCTCTTTATTTTTTTTTCTTTTTGTGTTAGAGATATTGAGATAAAGCTAACGTTCTTGGTGCTCTTAGGCGGTATACGCACTTTTAGTATCTAAGAGCACCATTAACCATAGCACCTCACTTGGGATGTTTTTTTTTTTTTTTTTCTGTTGTAAAAAAAAAAAAGATAAACCAATTGCGGGCCGTCACGTGTCAGTGGAACCCGCAAATAGTGCAAACACCCAAACAAAATGAGTGCTTATTTAAGCAATTTAAGAGTTGATTTTAAGAGTGCTTGTGGGCCCCACCCCTTAAGCACCTTGGGTTAATGGTGCCCTAAGAACAATCCAAGTGAGAGTCTTTCGGTGAGAACTTTTTACCCAAATTAATAATATTATAATGAAAATCTTTTAAAAATTGAAAGATTCATGCAAAAATCTTTTCGTAAAGAGATTTTTGTATAAGTTTTTAATTTTAAAGAGTTTCTTATTATAATATTATTAATTTGGGTGAAAAAATTCATCGGAAAAGATTTTCACTGCAGTTGAAGTTTCAGAATTGAAAATTCATACGAAAGTATTACTAAAAACCTTTTATATGAATATTATAGTATTATTACTTTCAGTGAGAGATTCCTATCAAGAAACTTCTACTGCGGAATGCTCTAAATATATATATAATTATATGTGATCATCTAAACATAACTTCGCCAATTATATTTTACATAAATAATAATTTTATGTATATGAAATATATATATATATATATATATTGTAAACTGAAAAATAAAATATATTAAAAATAAAATTTGTAGAAAATATAGTTTAATATATATAAATGGTTCAAATATTAAATGAATATTTAGAATATAAAGATAAATAACAGATTTAAATACATAAAATAAACAATATGATTATATCTAATAATATTATAAATTAATTAACTTCGGATGTAACATTGAATGTTCAGATATTGGTTTTTGTATGTATTATAAATTTTTTGAAAAGTATGTAGACAGTTTCTAATAACTTCTTTAATGATATATATATATAATATTATTCTTTAATTGTTTTTGTGTCAGTGATAGTTTTTGCAAAAAAGTAAAATAAATTGTTATTTGAAAGTAACAGTGTTTTCTCACTTTTGTTATGACTGCATGCTTTTGAATTGTTGTTTCCAGTAAGCACTGAACTGTACGACACTTTATTTTTAATTTTGCTTGAATTGGATGCATTTTTCTTTTTGTTTTTTAGTTGGTATGGGTATATATTATGTGAAGTTGGGCTTTAAAACCTTAACTTTTTCATATATACACATTCGATTATCCATTTTATTACACTTAATTATTATACTTAATTATAATCTCCTAACATTTTTTATTAATTCAGTTATATTTACCATGGAAATAAATAACTTTCGATCATTCTATATATTTTGAATTCACCAGCGCATATCCTAATAATTTTAGATGAAGTCTATGAACTAACAATTTGTATTTTGGATTATAAAATTTGATCTCCTTTATGGTTTGGGCTCTAAATGTTTGCATTACTTTATATTTTCTGTGTTTGAAAATTGTTAATACGCCATTATGAAATATAAAAACAATCCCTATATACTAAAACGCAAGTACACTAGCACATCAGAAGTAACATGTGGTAAAATGAAAAATAAATAAAACAATGAAAAATACAATTACACGTTTTGTTCACGTATAATAGATAAGCTAACCATACTTAACAAAACACATAATTATGTTTCTACAAAATTACAATTAAAACAGAATAATCTTTAAGAAGACAGCGCCAATGTATTTTATTTCCACAAAACTTAACCCACTAACCACGTTCATCTGGTCTCCACAAAGAGACAAAAATGTGGATATGATTTAAAATTGTATAAGACATAATATTATTATCAGCTTTTAAAAAATAGTAATCATTCATATGAAAATTTTATTCTACCTTTTTGCAATCATATACAAGCTGTTCGTCATAATGTCATTAGACAAATCCACAAATTTAATGAATATCTTACAAAAGTTATATTTTATTGATGTATCAAAACTAACACAACTATATCCAAAATCACTATTTTCTCTCTTTTATTCACCAACAGTTACATTATTAATTTTTTGTTTCAGAATTAAGTCTTATATAAGCACAATTAAATGACGACTTAAATAAAATAAATAAACAAACCTTCACCAGTGTAAATGTATTGTTTTTGCAAATTTCAGATAATTAAAGTCCTATATTTTCTCAAACATGCTATCATCTCACGTTCGCACATTAATTTTCACCACTTTAAACAGTTTTGTATAATATTTATCTACTAATTTAAGCACCTGAGCCAATCAACATTACACCACATGATATTTATTAAAAACAAACATTAATCAAAAATTAATAAATTGATGAGTAAAAATGGTTTAAACACATACAAAATTTAATCTCATTTTTTAGGTTTAAAATCCCTAAATTGTCTAAATCCCACTACCACTTTCACATCATCTACAAACTGGCAAATCATGCATGAAAATCAAACTGTATCTCTTCTATTATTTGTTTCTCTTCCTTCTCCTATATGTGTCCACATTTCAGCAATTTCTCTATAGTTTGAGTGTATCAGTTAAAAATCATAGAGTTTGAGCACGCATATTCATGTTATATCTATGTGATTATTAGCGTGATTCAGGTAAAAGATTGTCACATGAATATACTGTGTTTTAAGTTATTTCTTAAAAAAAAGACATGAAATGAAATCATATTGTGTATATGAGGTAAAAACACTACATTCAACTATACTATATAAAAAATGAGTTATTTACAAATTATTATTATTGTTTTTTTTAAAAAAAGTTAAATATGTCAATCAAAAAGTTTAAATTAATAGTTTGTTTATAGGTGTTGGTGATGATTTCTAAAAAATAGAGTAAATAGGTGATTAGTGGAGCATTAATACAAGTCTCAAACAAATGTGAAAACCTGGTAAAACAAAAAATGAATCAAACTAAAATTCTAGGCA
>CAJHQP010005176.1:0-48223 GCA_905132765.1 Moricandia arvensis | reverse complement strand
ATCATAAATGCAACTTCCAATATAGTTTAATCAAATAATATTCTTATAATAATAAAATGGTTCTTAAACATAATAGTTAACAACTTAATTGAAAATCATTACTCATAGACTCACTCGTAAACCAAAAAATCAAATAATGATTCAAATACTTATATTTATATCATTATATTGTGTTTAGGGATGGCAATGTTGAACCTAGATCGCGAGTCTAGTTTGTAAAAGCTTATTGTGGATAGGTTTGGACTGTCATTTCGTAAGCCCAAAAATATACAGGCCTCGCAAGTGTGCTTTGTGCGGGATGCGCTACAGATTGACTTGTAGGATTCCAAAGATCCACAAATCCTATGTTTTCATTTCTATCTTCACCTGAACAAAAAGAGGGAAAGAGAGAGAGAGAGAGAAAGAGAAAGCAAAGAAGGCGATTCGACGTTAGATATTCACCGATAACCTACTGAGCTTCAATGAAGGCGGGTTGAGAGTCGATGATGTTTACGATCTCCCATATGTCTTTGATCTCCACCAGTTGAGCTTCTTCAAGTCACTGGAAGAAGTTTGCGAAATCACTTTCCATCAAAGACGAATTTCAGTTTCAGCGATGGGTTCTTCAACGATGGTGATTCTATGCATATAACATGTAAAGCATTGAAGCGTCTTCAAGCAGTTGAAGCGACCTGAATCATGTCTTGACGAAGTGATTAGAAGCCCCGCGGCCGACCCACAAAGGCTTACATATATTGCGGGGCATGTTTAGTCAATCATTCTGGAAATTGCAGCCCGCACAAACCTGACCTACTGTAACCTATTTGAAGATGAACGTGCTGCGGTATGGGACGGAACGGGAAAAAACAACCTGTTTACCATCTCTAATTATATTAATTAACATTTTTTCTGTTTCTAAAATTAAATGTTTGAACTTTTAGTTCGTTGTAAGAAAATATATGTTTTACATTTTATATGTAAACTATACCAATTAGTATTGATAAATTGTAAATTTTAATTAATTTAACTACACGTATCCAATAATTATTAATTTAAATTATAAAAATAGTTAGTTACATTTTTGATGTATTTATAGTCAACTTTTAATATGTATAAAATACAAAATATGTAATTTGTAAAAACACAGAGAGTAAGAAAACTTAAAAATAACAAGATCCTTTTGAAAGAATAAAATAATCATTAATCTAGTCATAAATATTGAACTTTGTGTCTTGTCTTTTAAAAAAAAATCATAGATTAGCGCTTGGTCTGATAACTACTTTTTCTTAAGTAAAGGAAGATTACCAACAGAGGCAATATTGTAAATAATGAGATGACAGAGGAAAGGTACTACTCTATCACCACGTGTCAGAGATGAAGGCAGCTATGTACAATGCCTCGAGATGATAGGAACGACACCGTTTGATACTGAAGAATGCAAGTGGAACTTGTAGATGTCAATAGTTTTTCGTGACTAACTAGGCGATGAAGTCACTGATGTTGGATGCATAATTCGTTAATACATGAGGCATGCGGAGTGGTAGTGACCATGTGGATGCAAATGCTGTAGCTGGAGAAGGATAAACTTAGGGTTTATGTCTTGACGTAGTCGCTGAACTAGTTACTGATGCAGTGTGTGTCATAGAGTAAACAGAAAGCATGCAGAATGATGGAGTCCATGTGGATGCAAAATGCTGAGCTGACATGGGATAAACTTGAGGAACAAGTTTAGACCGTGGTGAAAAGGCAAGAGATAAACTTGAGGAACAAGTTTATGTTTTGAGGAATAAGTACAATTCCAAAAAAAGTAAAGTGTACTTATTAATATAGAAGTTGTCTATATATCCATGGTTCATTGGACAAGGGATTGGGAACGTGGCCTAGGGATCACAATAAAAGAGCTATGGAGTCGTGTGTATTCCATAGGACACTCGCTATTATTATAGAGGAAGGGTGAAAATTCTTTAAGGGTGTTCTTGGGTCGTGCTGAAGCAGATGCTGAAGTGCTGACGATGGAGAGACAAGTTTTGGTAGATTAAAAATCTTTCAGTAATAGTTGTTAGGGTTTTAACAGTCTATGTAAAGTTGCTAAGCAAGTCTTGTAATAATTATTTAGGCGATTTTTCATAAAACATTGGTGTTTGCTTGTATTTATTTTGTCTCTTGATTTATCTTTTGCATTACTTAATTGTGGTGTCATCTTTGCATTTACAAATACCAATCCAATGAGTGAAGGGATAGGTTTAGGCAACTCGACTTTCTAATTTCTATATTCAGCTATCATCCAAAAGTGCATGTCATATCCTTTATTATGGGCTCCCAAACGCATCTCTCCAATGTAAATCTATATTCAGATAAGGCCTTGTAAATCATATATACTAGATGTTTGCCCGCAATTTTGCGGGTAGTTAGTTATATCAAGAAATATATTTTTTACATTATTTATAGTTTTTGAATAATAATTAGAAATTTTAACATTTTAATTTTTAATTTCAAATAGTTGGATAATCAAAAATTTCAGTATATACTTTTAGAAGATCAGTGAGATTTAAAATAGTTCAACAACATAAACCTTAGTCATTAAAAAATTTCTATTACAACAAAATTATAATTAATTTAGATAATTGGTTGTAGAATTACTTTATATTTTATTTTACACGTGAAAAGCCAAAAATACTATAACTTTCAAAAGAAAAAAGTGTGTTTTTGTATAAATCCAATAATCAGTGGCTTTTATCATGAAGATATTTTGTAAACGTTTTTGTGTGGGCTTTAAAAACTTTTAAAAGTTCTAATAATTTCTAACCTTCAAATCTAATTCTTTTATGGGTGTTTTGCAAAATTGACTCAAAATTTGAAGTCAAACACAAAACTAACTATTTTTCGGTATTTTGATTTCCCCTATTCACTCCAAAAGTTTTTATTATTCATGAAAATACCACTGGAAGACTTTAAGTAGGTCTTCAAAAATTGTGTTTTACTCTATCATCCTCATCTTCATCTTCATCAATTATTCACGAAAATTCCATTGCCATCAATTTCCCTAACAATCATGAACAACCAATATGAAGCTCTTAATGCATCAAAAAATCGATTTTCACTCATTCTACCTCATATCTTATCCATAAAAACTACATCTCTCTCTCTCAATTTCTCTCTATATTCATCCAAAAAACTAAGGTTTTTATTCTAAATTTTTAAGGTTCATATAGCCATTCAATCTCATGATTCCTGGTTATTAACGATTGATTAGCTATCTTGGTGAAGTTCTATGTGCTTGGAAAACTAAGCAAGTTATCTCAATGGTTTAAGGTATGAATCAAATTGTTTACCCATATTTGTTCGCGAGAAGACTTCCACATAAGTCTTTTGGTCAAAGCATAGGTTAGTTTTGCAATTGACTTTCTGTGTGTTTTTAGAAAAGACTTTCGCGGAAGTTTTCCAACTTTTCTTTGTTGACAAAATTTTTTAAGAATAAATATGTTAGTTTTGTAATTGACTGATCTGTGTTAGAAATTTGACTCTTGACAGAAGACTTCCAGGTAAATCTTCTCAACTTTTACATTAAGGTTGCTTACGATCGGTGGAAGTCTGCGTATGTTACTTTTGCAATTGAAAATTTAAACTTAAACATTTAATTTAAATTGGAAGACTTCCATGTAAGTCTTTCAACGGAAGAGTTACGTGGAAGTCTTCCAGATTTTTTATTCTGTGATTCTTGTCAAACATAAGGTAACGAAAGAAGGCTTTCAGGGAAATATTCAAGCGGAAGACTTCCCTGAAAGTCTTCTCAATAAAAGTCAAATATAGTGAAGTGCGAAAAGTAACCTACGCAGATTTTCACCAATCGTAAGCAGACTTAATGTAAAAGTTGAGAAGACTTTCGTGGAAGTCTTCTATAGAAAGTCAAATTTCTGAAACAGATCGATCAATTGCAAAACTAACATGTTTATCCGGGAATACTTCCAGGAAAGTCTTCTCTGATATTTTCGAGAATTTTCGAATTATAAAAGTAAGCCAATATTTACAAAGGAAGACTTTCTTAGAATTCTGACTTCTAAGGAAGTCTTCCTTTGTAAATCTTCAATTGCAAAAATGACATGAATGGAAGACTTCTAGTGAAGTTTTCTCTTGGAAGATTTTCAGGAAAGTCTTGTACGACAATGTATAATAAACCTTCATTTTCTTCAAATTTAAAAAGACTTTTTAAAATTTATTGTTAATTCATGTGTTTTAGATAATATTTGGGTTCATGAATGAAATTCATAAATTTATTGGTGATAATTTTTGACCTTGATTTTTAAGTTTGCTAATGTTTTCTAATTTTGAATGCTGAAAATATCTATGTCCATCAGAAGATGGGTATGAGCGGTTGCCTTTATGTTTGGAGTAAATTGCATTAGCAAATCCGGATTCATTTACTAGTATAAAACTTGATGCTCAAAATAGATTTAAGTATTTATGTAACATTGATATTTGATGAATTTGGCTAAGTTGTCATGAGAAGTATTCTCTCTTAGTCGTAGTAAATTTGACTAGTTTTTGTGTTATTGTGTTTTGCTATTGAATTTGTATCAAGAACTTTAATAATGTCAAATATTTTTGAAAAAATAATACTGTAGACATAAATATGTTTACCAATTTGTTTTATTAATATTTCATTAAATTTACAAAATAATTCACAATTAAAAGAGTACACCTACAAATCACAAAACAACCATAAACAAAATTGTTATAGATCATTCGTCTACAAAAACAAGTTTGAACTCCACTTAACATGAGAGAAGCCTCCGTCGTAAGACTTCCTTCTAGCACATTATATGTTAGAAGACTTCCAAGAAGACTTCCTCGAAAGTTTTCCAAGTCGTCTTAGATCTGTAAAACATGCATATCCATACAAAATAAATCAGTGAGAAAGACATGAGATAAAAAGAAAAATTAGTATACAGTTTTTTTTAATGAAATACTTACGTGAAAGTCTTCTAATAGAATACCTCCTAGAAGACTTAGTCTTCTAGACCCAAAATTTACTATTCACCCAGAAGTCTTCTAATGAATTATTTGCTGAAAGACTTTCGAAAAGACTTCCATGAAAGTCTTCCAAATCGTTTCAGATATGAAAAATCTGCATATCCAAAAAATAAATCAGTGAAAAAGACATGAGATAAAAATGAGAAATTAATTTAAAGTTTATTTTTCTTAGGAAAGACTTATTTGAAAGTCTTCTAATAGAATACTTCTTGGAAGACTTACTTGAAAGTCTTCTAAATCCTAAATTTTATATTTGTCCAGAAGACTTCCGTGGAAGTCTTCTAGTGCATTATTTGTGAGAAGACTTCCGAGAATACTTCCATAAAAATCTTCCAAATCATCTCAGATCTGAAAAACCTGCATATCGAAAAACATTCAATTGACTTCAAAACACTAAAAACTTAAAAAAATAAGGTAAGAACTTAAAACAATAAAAAAAGTTTTCAAAAATAAGAACTTTAAACAACAAGAGGTTACCAAATGAAAAAATATGATTTATAGATCTACCTTTAAAGAAGTGGAAAATGAGAACTATGTGATGAAAAACCTGCAAAAACAAAATAAATAAGTGAGAAACTTGAGATAAAAATGAGAAATTGATATAAAATGTTCACATCTGTTATGAAATAGGATATATGGGAGAAAGCTATGCCAGAAGACTTCTGCGGAAGTCTTCTAGTGCATTATTTGTTGGAAGACTTTCGAGAAGATTTCCATGAAATTCTTCCAAGTCGTCTTAGAACTGGAAAATATGCATATCCAAAAGCATTCAATTGACTTCAGAAGATTGAAAAACTTCAAAAGTAAGGTAAGAACTTAAAACAATAAAAAGAGTTTTCAAAAGTTAATAACTTTAAACAACAAAAGGTTACCAAATGAAAAAAATATGGTTTATAGATATACCTTTAAAGAAGTGGAAAATGAGAACAATGTGATGAAAAACCTGCAAAAACAAAATAAACAAGTGAGAAACATGAGATAAAATGAAAACTTGATATAAAGTTTGTTTTTTAAGTTCAAACAGATTAGAGAGAGGTTGAAAAGTTTTAGAATAAGAAAATTACATTTTGTTGCAGCCATTTGAGAGGAACAGAGATAATATGTAAAATTTTCTTTATACAAGAAGACTGAAATACCAATAAAATTAAATATTGAAGATTCAAAAGACTTTCAAGTAAGTCTTCTAATAGAATACCTCTTGGAAGACTTACTTGAAAGTCTTCTAGACCCTAAGTTTACTATTCGCACAAAAAACTTCCGCGGAAGTCTTCTAATGCATTATTTGTTGGAAGACTTAAGTCACTTATACCCTAAACTCAAAATAACTAACTGATTAGAAACAAACACTTCATAAGACTTAAATAAACTTTAAATTCTAAATTTATATCACTTAAAACGTCTATAATTAGATGATTAGGATTCTTCCCCAACCAAAATATTTTTTACGAAATTATTAAATTATTTTAAAGATCTAATGCATAGATACTTAAGACTTCCACTGAGACTCGCGGAAGATTTATTGGAAGACTTAACAATAGGCGGGAAACTAAATTTTTCTAAAATTTTAAGCGAGAAATGATAGTTAAGTCTTTTAGTACCTTATTTCTTCGAAAATTTAAGTCTTCCAAAACCCCAAAATCAAATATATTACTAAATCACATACAAAACATTTACTAAACTTAAAATAAATTTATAAAGTGTTTAATATATACAAAACTAAATACATATAAGTCAAATTTAGTTTTTGAAAAAAAATAAGATACTACAATCTAACTCTAAGAACACATACAATACTATAACTTAGTTACGAAACCCTAAACTAAAGAATATCATGACTAACTTATTCACTCCTCTATGTTGAAAACTATTCAATTTTAGCAAATCTATATTTAAATCATTTATAATTGTATATAATTACAGTAGTAAGATTTTTTACTACTAAAAATATATTTTTATAAAATTTATAAATTATTTTTAAGAACTACATCATGAGAAAATTTCTTACTCGCATAGTTATAATAGTAAACTACAATACTGTTTTTTTGTTAGTCATGAGAGAATATTTGTAATTTCACTAGTTTTTTGAGTTAATTTTGCATTTAATTTGAGTTGGGAAAACACATTTGCATTTAAAATCAAGTTTTGAGTTATATTTGGCAAATTTTCTTTTTTTTATATAAGAATACATAACCATTAGATTATTTCTGTAAAAAAAGTTAAAGTATTTTATTTAATTATATATAAATAATTGATAAAAATAAAAAATTGATAAAACATATATATTCTTTTCTCTAACTTTACATTTAGTTACCATAAATTATTATTTGTATTACTTGTGTTATTCGGTAATTTTAATTAATTAATTCTATAGTTACCTTTTATGTTTAGAAGTTAACTAATAAAAGTTAACAACCAATCAAATTACAATTGTTTTTAAAACTTAAACTATTGACGACATATAAGCAAAAATACTTAAGCGATTTCTCAATTAATATATAATAGGATTTATCTCCTTAAAACTAAGGATAAATTTGGTTAAGGTAAACATGAAAACATGTATTAGGAAAATGGTAGTTTAAGAAATTTTTCTCATAAATTTGTCAAATCACAAATCACACTTTCTCACTCATTTTTTATTTAGTGTTTACCATAACACTACAAGAAAACTCGTCTTTTACTAGGACGGGTTTTCCTCGTTATTTCCTAGTAAAGGGACAGTTACTAGGAAATAACGAGGAAACGCGTTTCGTCGAAACACGTTCGTCGTAAAGCCTATTTTCCTCGTAAGGTCCTAGTAGAGTTTACGAGGAACGCTTTCCTCGTAAAGACGTGGTAATCTTTTCCTCGTAAGGTCGTCGTAATTTTTCCTAGTAAAACCGTAGTAAGCTCTTCCTCGTAAGTTTGTAGTAAAATTTACGAGGAGTTTACTAGAACAGCTTACGAGGATATTACTTGGAACATTTACTAGGATTTTGCTTGGACTTATTTTTCCCTAATAAAATATATTAATTATAAATATAAATAATTTATTTTTTTTAAAAAAAATCAAATTATAAATAAAAAACAAAATATTTTATAAATAGTTAAATAATATACAATTAAGTTTTAAAATTCAGAATATACAATTAAATTAAAAAAAATCGACATTCTTCTAACTTCTCATCATCTCCCCAGTAAATCATGCAGTTGTCGATGCAAACGTCAATCGTCTCCGAGGGCAACCCAAGACTATATACCAATTTCTGAATCTCATAATAAGATTCAGCAGACACATTCTCTTCTGGCAAATACTCTTTAAACAAGTCTGCCCATGCATCCATACATTTTTCAGGTAGATTGTGATCGGTTTTAATACTCATCATTCTAGCAGCCAACGACAATTTAGACAGACCTTCTTTACAACCACTGTAAATTGGCTCATTCGCAGCTTCTAACATTTCATAAAACTTTTTTGAATCTAAGTTAGGTTCTTCAAATTCATCATCATCATGAGTTACAAATGCATCACCTACCATATCATGAACCCTATCACAATCTACCATTTGTTCCTCGTGGTGATGATAACTAGTTTCATTACGCAAATGATCTACCGGTTCAACTTGCAAATTGCTACTACTGCTAGCTTCATCATTCCTACAACTAGCATCTTCTCCATGTTGATACCAAATAAATAATAAGGCATGAACCCTCTATTTATTAAATGCTTCAAAACACTTTCACGAGGGCCTAATTTTGTATTGCAGCATTTCCGACAAGGACAGAACATCTTACCACTTTCCTGTGTGAGTGGTGTAGAATCTGCTTGATGCATAAACGTCTCCAACCCTTCGAGATATTCTGTCGTCACCCTCCCGTTATTATCTCTGTGTGAATACATCCACTTCCGCAACTCGAAAATATTTCCCGGGCCGGACATTTTTTTTGTGTTTGATCAAGCTTATAGCTGATTATTTTTTTGTGTGTTTCAAATGAATCACAATTGTGGTATTTATAGAAATTTTCAAATCTGAGCATTTACTAGGAAATTGCTAGGAAAAGTAGGTACAAAATTTAAATTCGATATTTTCTATCTAGTTCCTCTTAATTTCGTAGTAACAAAACTCGTTCCTCTTAATTTCGTAGTAAGCAATTACTAGGACTTTACGAGGAAACTGCTTTACTAGGAAATAGCTATGCCCGCGTTTTTTCCTCGTAAAGTCCTAGTAATGTTACTATGACTTTACGAGGAAACTGTTTTCTCGTAAGTATACGAGAACCTTACGAGGAAACATGGTTTCCTCGTAAACTCGAAGTAAACTCGTAGTAATTTTACGAGGAATTATTTTCCTAGTAAAGTTTCCTAGTAAATGCTTAGTTTTCTTGTATTGTAAAAATCAAATGGGTTAAGCACACAAATTATTCCTTAAGAGACTCACCAAATAATTTTAAAGATATTTATAAAACTAATTTTATAAGATAGATATAAAAATAAATAATCTAAAGAGACTCACCAAATAAGTTATTTTGAATCTCCAGAAAAATTTGCAAGAAATATTAACATAAAATATGGTCTAAACGATAATACGAAAGAACTAATAATATAAAGTAGCATACATTAACCCAAAATATAATATAATAATATTAGTTAATAAGCTAAAAATAAGAAATTTTGATAACTTCAGACATTTTATCTTTTTGAAAAAGGACAGATAAATACAAACAGATAAGAATTTAAAATATATAAAGGACAAAGGAATATCCTATGAAAAAGATCTACTAAATTATTTATAGTCAGTTAAAAAAGTTTTAACAGGTTCTAGGAGTTCTTACGAGGGCAAATCTCTCAGATTTACATTTTTAAATTTTTTATCATAGAAATAGATTTTTTAAAAAATGACTAAAATATATCTTTTTATTTTGAAATTTTTAATTTTTTAATTTTTTTAAAAAAAATATTAAACATCACCTCCAAAACTCCATCCCATAACTTTAAATCCTAAGTATAGATTAGTTATCTCAAGGGGTATAAATATATATTTACACATTTTAATAAAGTCTATTTTAATCATTTTTCTCTTTGAATCCTATTTTGAGAACAAAAACATTTTTTAGGTCTATCTTAAAGTATTTCTCTTCTTACAAATCTTAATGTGAAACTAAAATAAATAATCATTATTTACCTTACATTAACTAATTTAAAATGTGTGTTCCTACAGTAAAATACTATCTGAAGTGATCCATTATGCAGTCATATCAGCCATATTATAGTTAACTAGATCAAGTAGGACACTGGATCTAATATTCTAGATTATGTATACAATTATTTCAATAAATAAATAAAAACTACTTAAGTTTTCGGTAAAGTTCATTATATCTATTTCTTTTTCTATCATCTTAGAAAATATTTAATAATTAAATTTTATCAAATATTGTTGTGATCAATATTATTAAAACAGGAACATGACCAGTTGATATATGTTGTGTCCAATTTAAAATTAAGTTTTAAAAAGTCCATATACATTTATATTTTGTAACCAAATTGATTTAATAAAAAATTTAAATAAATCAAATTTTGTTAACTGCATCTACAACCACCTTCACTAACTAAATTATCTCCTATTTTTATGGCAAACATAACTAAATTTAATTAATATTAATCATATATATAAAAATTAAATTTTTTGAAAAAAATTAAAACAATAAATATGCCCGCACTCAGAAAGGACGGATCAGAATCTAGTAATAATTTAAATTCTAAATATCATACTATTAAATGTCTATCATACAAATGTAAAATCTAAATATTATACAAATTAGCCAAAGCAAAAATACCTTACTATTCATCATTTCATTTCTTTTATTATGTTCCAATGTTTGTAACAAATAATCTCCATCATGATTATGTAAACTCATATATTTATTAATAAAGTAATTTTATGTTAAAAATATACAAATAAGAGTTATACACGTATAAAAGTGTGCACAATAAATATATAAAATCATACATCTATTGTGATTTAAAAAAATAAAAACTAAAATTTGTTTCCATAAAAATAAACAATATGCATATGAATTAAAGATTTATGGCATTCTTATATGTATAGCCGCGATAATGTACTGGATTACGTATGTATCATAAAATCTTTTTATTTTATAATATTTAATTTCATAAAAGTTAACTCAATTATTGATATGTATGAAAACCCTAGTAGTTTTAATAGCAATATTAGATTCAGCCTTAATAAAATTTCATAGAATATTAATGTCAAAAATATCTAACAGAATTTAATGTAAGATATGAAATTTAATTTTCCAAATCTCAGTTTTTGTAATATTTAATATCATTGTATTAACTAAAATTAAACTAATAAATGTAATTGTATTAATCTTAATAGATATCAATTAAAGTTAGTATTAATATATATTTCATACCTATACATAATGAAGCTTGTTTGATTAGTAATTTTATTGGTAATCTATAAGAAAATAAGAAATAAGAAAACAATATCTAACCTATTTAATTAATATTCTTAAGTATTATTTATTATATAAAAAAACTACTACAAGCCCAAATAACCTCTAAGGTTTGTCAGGTTCCAACTTTCAACGTTTTATTATCTAGAATTTACAAGAGATGGACAGAATCAATGAATTGCCTGATGATTTGCTGGTGAAAATATTATCATTTGTTCCAACAAAAATTGCTGTATCCACTAGCATTTTGTCTAAGAGATGGAGGTTTTTTTGGATGTGGTTGCCTAAACTTGAGTACCGTTATGATCCAACGTATGGACTTGAAGAGTTTATTAACAAGAATCTGCCATTACATAGAGCTCCGGTCATAGAAAGATTGTGCTTCGATTCATTTGGGGAACCCGAAAATATCAAACGTTGGATAGAAATTGCAGTTTCTCGCTACTTACGCGAGCTGAAAATTTCCTGGAACACAAACATCATGTTTCCAAGCAGCTTTTATACCTGCAAATCGCTCGTGATCTTGAAACTCTTTGACTTTACTCTAGTGGATGTTCCCTCATTGGTTTGTTTTCCCTCTCTCAAAACGTTGGAAGTTGAGGGGGTAACATACATAGATAATTCATTTCTTCAAACTCTTCTTTCTTCATGTCCCGTTCTTGAAGAAGTATCATTGTTTTTTGATGGGGAAGAAGGTATAAACGAGTTCAGTATTGTCATCCCGTCTTTGCAGATTTTATCACTTTGTTTAGTTGGAAGTTGGAATTTTAAAGGGTATGAGATAGATACTCCTTCTTTGAAGTATCTCAAACTTGAGGATTTGAATTGTTTGAGTGACTACAATGTATTCAAGAATATGCCTAAGCTGAGGGAAGCACATATCAATATTGCATTCCTTGATATTAATAGCCTTATTGGAGCAATCACATCTGTCAAACGTCTTACAATATGTTCTAGAAAGGTAATTAGTGTCCAGTTATCAATTGAAAGTTCTTAAATCTCATTTGTTAATAATTTATATGTTTGGGGTAGGATGGGTATGATGAAGGATTCATTTTCAACGAGCTTCAACATCTGACGCTTTGTCCATGCCACAAGTATCCGTTAACTCTCCTTGGCCAGTTGCTCAAAGATTCTCCTAAATTAAGAGTACTAGACCTCTCTTACATTGAAGTAAGTTTCTTCGGTAAACGTTTGTTTTTAGTTGACATACTGCATAGTATCATGTTTATCTAATTTTGTCTTCTTGGTCTAAGCATCATCTTAATGATGAGCTTTATTCTAGGTTTCGCTGGAATACGTTTTGCTGGAATGAACCAAGTTCAGTTCCTGAATGTCTGTTGTCGAGTCTACAACTTTTCAACTGGTCACCCTACTTCGGGAGATCAGAAGATAGAGAAATTGTTGTTTACATCTTGAAAAACGCTCACTGCTTGAAGACGGCAATAATCTTGGCTGATACAGAGAAACATCTTGTTCCAAACCTTAAGATGATCAAGGAGTTGACACTTTCTTCCCGAGCTTCAAGGACTTGTGAACTCGTATTTGTCGAGGATTATAGAACCATTTGATGTTTTCGTTAGTCTATTTCTGTTTGTGTCCAACAAATATCAGATTGTTATGAAACTTTTATCTTCCTATAAAGAGCTTTAATAAGTCTATTGTGTTTCTGGTTTTAGGATAAAACATGAGTATAAGAATATTCAATAAATTACAATTCTCTTATTCATTATTTATCAAGTGATTTGCTTGGATGTCATCACCACAACCAATTCTACAAAACAATAATGAAATGGCTTACTTAAATGATGACATAGATTATACCTAATTATGACATGACTTAATATAATTATTATACAAAATTCAATTAAGAAAATTTAATATACAATATTAACTATATAATTATTATCATAATTTAAAAAATTTAAATAAACAATTTAAATATGAGATGAAATTAATATTAAATTTACACTTGGAACAAGTTAATAAAAGAACCTAAATGTATTTATTATTTTTACAATTTATATATTTGAATGTTTATTATAAATAAAGACGTAAGAAAGTATTTCACTTAAATTTATATCCAATAATTAAATATTTATATATATACTGTAACTAAAACAAGTGCTTTATATTTTAGCATTTATGATGTTTTGAATTTTTCAAATTATATGTGCTTATTCCAAAAGTTAATCTATCTTAACAAAAATATATTATAAAAATATATATTAGTTTAAAAAAATTCATTACTATATTCTTTTAAAAATAAAATATTGCAATGATAAATCTATTATATGATATAAGATTATAGTAACATGGATAATTCATTTTAGATGTTTTGACAATTTTTAAAAATATTGTAATAATCTAATGCCACCTTACATAAACGATAAACATTGTATAAATATTTAAAATTATATTAATTAATTTTATATTACAAAACAAAGATAGTAATGACAATATATATATATATATATATTTAAAATTATATTAATATTTAAATATATTACTCAATGTAAAGATAAAGTTAATCAATTATCTAGATTACTAATCTATTGAAAATGAGTTTTAAGTTTATTTAAATTTAAAATTTTATATTTGAACATGATGCAGAAAAGCACTTAGTATTCAAAAAATTACCTAAACAATAAATCAATATGACGGGTGTATTGAATCTGGAATTGAAGTGAATAAATTTTTAATGAATTTTTAGATGATTGTGAGTGAATTAGAGAATTTAGTGTGATTTATCTTAAACAACTATAGAATCTCATTCAAAACTATGATGATTGGATTTCTATTTTTATAATTAAAAAACTATTCTCAAACACTCTAAAAACACCTAAAGCACTTTTTTTTTTTGATAAACCCTATCGGTTGATCCGGTCTGTCCCGGTAGAAACACACTTAGTGTTACAGAGTGCACTGACTACCACATTACTTGTCCCGATAGAAACGCACTTAGTGTTACAGAGTGCACTGACTACCACACTGCTTGTCCGGAGTTTTGGATACCTTCCGACTAATGCCAGAGGGTGAACCGATCATTTGTTACAATCCACCATGTAAACTACTTGAGCCAAAGCCCAAGCCCAGACTAACCAAGTAATGATAATTTAGTTCCCAAGGGGAATCGAACCCATGACTAATGTGGGTGCACATCAAGCCCCAAGAGATTACCACTAGGCTACCATCACTTAGTTTAAACACTTTAAAATTTCCAACTTAAATTTTGTTCAATAGCAGTGGATTAAACACTTTAAAGTGTTTTTAAATCTGTATTTGAATAACAATAATTTGTCATTTTAATGCAAATCATTTCAAACTCTTAGTTGAATTTACCCGAGCCCTCTTAGTAAGAGAGTCTAAAGTGAGTCTAACGCTTTGGTGGACTAAGGGCATGATTATCCACGGATTTTTAGGGTGAGTTTCTTAAAAAAAATTAAGAAACTGTTTCTTAACTTTTTAAGTCAAGTTAAGAAATTATTTTTTAAAAGAAATTGTTTTTTATTTAAAGGTTTTAAAAAATAATTTCTTAATTTTTTTTTAGAAAAACTAAGAAACAATTTCTTAATTTTTTCTAAGAAACTCACCCTAAAAACATTTGGATAATCATGGCCTAAGTGTCTAACCCCTTATTTGCATAGCATAAAGTAAAAGAACTAAGATTAAGCATGGATTGAAACGATAGAGTTGCTTCTTTATAATGTGGATATCTAAAATTCTTTTAATTATTTGCAGATTATCTGATTTGATCCGTTTATTATTTTATAAAATTAAATAAAAATAATATATAACATTAAAGTTAAATGAAAATCTTCATAATATCGAAATAAAATAAAATAATAATAAAATATCATCTTAACAAATTAAAATTTTAAAATGTAAAGTAAAACCAAAAAATATTAACAAGTTTATTAACAAAAGTTATATATTACATTTGTCTCAACATAAAAATTAAAATAGATATACAATAACCCAAAATAAAAGTTTGGAAAACAACTTAAAAGAAAAAACAACCAAATTATTTAATAAAATATATATAGATATAATGGTTTGTACTCCCTCTGTTTCTAAATAAGTGTCACTTTATCTTTTTATTTTTGTTTCAAAATAAGTGTCACTTTGCATTTCCAATACAATTTTTCACATATAATCTCTTTCTTATCCTTTTAAATAACCAATAGATGTTTTTTAAAATCATTTTTATTCAAATAATTGAACATTAAATGAAGATATATTAGTATATTTTCCCATTTTCTTAATCTCTGTGAAAAATGTCAAAGTGACATTTATTTAGAAAAGGGAGTATATACAATTACTTTACATATCTATAAATATTGGTTATTTGTTTTTAAAAAATTAATTTTTGTAATTTGTTTCGCTTTTTACAGATCATCGGAATCGGGTGATGTATACCGATTTCCCGTACATTTATCAGTCGATCTTCAACCCAAAAAGGGTTCCAAAAACGACAACGTTTGATTACTTTAATAATGACGTAGAGTATAAGGGGAAACTTGTGAAAGAGGACAAGAAAACAAATAAAAAAAGAGAGCACAAATCTTCCATGAAAGTTCAAAGGTTACAGAGAGGCAGCCGCGCGAGTTGACTCACCAACCATCTCTTCATCATTATTGATTAGATTTATTTTCAAATCTCACATGAAACCTCACTTCTCTATCCTCTTCCCTTTCTCGCATCTTCGTCAACCAATCCTCGGGCTCTACTCCGGCCATGCCCCGTCGATTAAACGACGGAGATCCTGGCCGTTTCACCTCCACTGTGCTTCTTTTCATCGGTCTGATCTCTTGTCTTATCTTCTACGCTGTCTTCTCTACTCTTCTCCGTCCCCAAGGTCACACACTCGATTCCGCCGTCCGGTCGCAAGATCACTCCCGTGTAGATGGCGGCGGCGGAGGGTGTTGCCGTGGAGTGGAGAATCTGGAGCTGTGGGGTGCGGCGGTGAAGTGGGGGACGGATTTTAAGTTTAATTCGTCTGATGGATGTTGCAAGGCGTGTAAAGTTATGTGTAGTGGTGACGATGGGCCTTGCTTGTGCGATTCATGGGTCTTCTGCGGGGACAAAGAGGCTTGCGGGTCTAAATATGGGGAGGTGAGCCTATGATCCCTTGTGATCGAATCGAACTGTGTTTGATTTAAAGTTATGTATGAAGAAATTGATTACTGTTCGTGGATCATGACGGTCCAAGTGTTCGACAAAATGCTTACTTGAGGGCCAAGTTTTCTAAAAAGGAAGACACTTGGTTTGACTCAAAAGATACTTTACTATAGGTTCAAGTTACAGAGATTGATGTAATGAGTTTGTTGCGTTCTGTTTCTTCTCTGTGTAGTGTTGGTTGAAGAAGCAAAAAGATGTATTGGTGCCTGATCGTCAGGAAGGTGGAGAGAAAGTGATGTGGACATCTGGGCTGATCTTCGGACAAGGCCAGGTAGTCTATATATGTATATCATGTCTTAAAAACTTACCATATTCAAAGTTGATGCATCTTTTAAATGCTGGAAGCAACAAGTTTCATCAGATTTTACGACGTTATACTTTAATTGTGATCACAGTTTCCTCAAAGATTTACTACTCCACGAAGTTACTAAGCCTGTTTTGTTTTGTATTCATTTGTCTACCTGATTAGATACTCAAAACTGCTCTGCTTCTTCACTTTGTTCTCAGTTTCCTTCTAATCTGTGAAATTGATGTGTCGGGTAATGATTTTCCTGAAAACAAATAGTGTTCTTGGATTTTATGACTAGCTACTTTGTTTCTGTCAGGGCATTGTTGGTTTTGAAACAGAACATGGTGTGCTTCATGTCAAAGTAAGTATCTTTGTTTAATTCCGTTTTACGTCAGGAAAGGGTTTCAATTTTTTGTTTAAAGTTTCAGATTTGACGCGGATGCTTAACTTTTTGTTGCAGCTTCACCCTGAGTGCGCTCCTCACTCAGTATACTACATTCTTAGTTTGTTAACTCTGCGACACTGCGCAGGCTGCCATTTTCATCGGGCAGAGAACCGAGGATCATATTGGGACTCAAAAGGCAATCATATAAACAATGTGAGAAACCTTTCACAAATTTTCCTTTTTAATCACTTGCCAGCAGCTAGTATCTGTTCCTGCTCATACTATGAATTTCGATTCTTGTGTTATGATGTCAACTTTATAGAATCGTAGCCGTTGGGTTCATTTTCCGTTCTAGCTTGTTCATACCGTACTAATGCACACTGTCTACGAACATAGATTTGCTTGTTATTAAAAGTCTCATCCTTTCTCCATGTTCTTGCAGGCTCCCTATGGTCCACCATACGCCATGATTCAAGGAATACTCCAGCCAGAGGGAAACATGTTCACCCCGATCCCAACAGAGCACTGCCCAACTGTAAGCCGTGGCTCTGTTGCGTGGGTTGACTCGGGTCCAGATTTCTTCATTAGTCTAGCAAATCACCACGAA
The DNA here is from genome assembly GCA_905132765.1 of Moricandia arvensis. Taxonomy (NCBI): domain Eukaryota; kingdom Viridiplantae; phylum Streptophyta; class Magnoliopsida; order Brassicales; family Brassicaceae; genus Moricandia; species Moricandia arvensis. The sequence continues at coordinate 30,298 of CAJHQP010005176.1, read as the reverse complement.
TGGAAGCAATCTTACACTGTGTTCGGCTCTGTTTTGCCAGAAGACATGGAGGTTGCGGAGAGAATTGCCGGTTTACCAACAAGAACCGATGTCTGGAACAGCGTTAATGTCTCTGTGCTGGAGAAACCGGTGTCGTTAACCGTACAGAGAATGAAATCTGGCCAAGAACAAGAAGAAACCGGTTCTTGACGAACCAGCGAATCTTTTTTTTTTTTATTTGAAAGTTTATAAATCTCCCTTTTTATTGTGCATAAAATAGAGAGACTACGGCAGAAAAAAGGCTGAATATTTTAATCGGAAAAAGGCTGAAAATTTTCTTTGATTTTCAGGCCACTTAAAAAACTATTCTGGATATTCTATAAATAAATATCGATAAATTAATACCACTATAAATTAATAAAAATTTTAAATAGAACAATTTGAAATATAACATAAATTAAAAAATAATAATATTTTAATTTTTTTTGTGTAAATATGTAGTATCATTATATTATAAATTAATTAGTTTATATGGATGATGACAAAAAAATTAATTCATATATACATACATTTTATACAAATACAAACGATCTGTTATATTATTTAATATTTATTATATTTAATGAACTTTAATAAAATTATATCTAAAACTATATACAAGACATATTGTATATATATACCAATTAATATAATAAAACTATAAGAATATTCAGTTTCAGAAAAATCAGTTAATTTATATAAAAAATGTAAAAAAAATATTTTTAAAAAAGAAAAATTTTAAAAGAATTTTTGCCGTAAATTAATAATTTTATAAATTAATAAAATACTTATTGGTTACAATACTTCCAAGAAATTAAAAATGCGTTATTGGTTTATATATTTTATTATATTTAAAAGCCCATGTAATATTTATAAATCAATAGAAAATATACTGATTTTTAAATCTAACATATAAATTTTATTTAGTTTTTACAAATTTGAAAGTTTTCCCTCGAATTTGAGTTTTTGTATTTTTAATAAAAAATTCCATACAAATTTATCTAAATCTATTATGAAATCATATCCATTAATAAATTTAAATGATTAAATAAAATTTAATTTAAATTAAAATTTATAAATCATGACTTCAACGTAAACTTTAAAATTATCAAATCAAGAATATTTGATGTGGTTAAAATTTCTAAATCCATTAAAATACATAAATCAATATTCGTAAACTAGATCCAACCAAACTAATTTTCAAGTTAAGAAAGTGAATACAGAGAAAAAAGCAAATAATTTAAACGAAACCGTTGGTTTATAGTGAACCGGTAGATAAGGTCTGTTAAACGTATACGGCGGCGATGGAGAAGGTTCGTCGGGTGCACACACGTCATCACTCCGCGGCGCACTTTAGCACAACTCTCAAACCGGCCACCTCCTCTCCCAACTTTTCTAACCTACGCCCCCTCTTCCGCCTCTTTTATCATCCTTAACCCACCGCTCTTTCTCCTAACCCTAATTTTCCTCTTTCCCGCCGCCATGTCAAACCTCGATGACAACTCTCCCGCCGCCACCGCCATCGATCCTTCTACCGCCGTCACCGTCGCGAACACCACAACTAGAAGAGTCCCGCCTCCGTGCTGGACCGACGAGGAGACCGCCGCGCTTGTCGATGCCTACAAAGACAAGTGGTTCGCCCTCCGCCGTGGGAACCTCCGTGCGGCTGACTGGGACGACGTCGCCGCGTCGTTGCCTACACTCGGAGGACCAGCGAAAACAGCCATCCAATGCCGACACAAGATCGAGAAGCTCCGGAAACGTTACCGCGGCGAGAAGCAGCGGTCGCTCACCAAACCAGGCAAGTTCTCTTCCTCGTGGGACTTGTTCCCTGTTTTGGACGCTATGGAGTTCGCGTCGGTGGCTTCCCCCGCCGTCGAACCCTACGATCAGGATCTGGATCGCGAGAACCAGAGTAACGGTGTAGATGGATTTAGGGTTAGGTCGAAGAGATCCTTGATGAGTACGCCTCGTGACGGGTTTGGGGTTAGATCTAGGGTTAAAATGTACGGTGGTTTTAAACCGGAGTTTGATTCGGATCACGATTCAGGAGGTGGGTTTGGATTGAAAAGGAGATACAATGGGCATCCAAAGGTTAATACTGAGTTTAATGCTGATTCTGATGATGAGATTTTGTTAGCCCCCAAGGCAACTAGGCTTAGGGGTTCTCATGGGAAGCTTTCGTCAGGCGAGTTTAGCTGTGGGTTTCCGTTGAAGTCGTATGGTGATCGGAGTTTCGCTTCTCATGGGTTTAAAGCCAAGAGCTTTAGTAACAACTTCTCTCCAGAGCTGGATTATGATGATGATGATGAGGTTGATGATGAGAGGGAACGGTTCAACCCGAGAATCCAAAACTCGAGGAGCTCTTCGCGAGTCAATGGTTATAACAATCCCCGTGTCTCCAATGGATATGGATCGTCTTCTAGGTTGAAGCACGAGCAGATGAATGAGCCTGACCCGATTGATGAAGTTGTGTCTTCGGTGAAGATGTTGACAGAGATGTTTGTGAGGGTGGAGAAGTCGAAGATGGAGATGGTTAGGGAGATGGAGAAGACGAGGATGGAGATGGAGCTGAAGCATTGTCAGATGATGCTCGAGTCGCAGCAGCAGATCATAGGCGCGTTTACTGAAGCATTGAGTGAGAAGAAGAGCAAAAACGCAAGGAGGCCGGGGTCTTAGTGTCCAACTCTTATTAACGGAAACCATATATGGTTTCATATGGTATAAATTAATGGTCAAATAGCTTGAGTGTACTAGTACCAAGTGTTATCTTCCAGTTAATTTATATTAAAAGTTAACATTTCTGCTTGATCCTATGATAACCAAATCGTCTTTGCATTCTTTTCCCCCTTAGAATAAATGAAGTTTGCTCTTCTGCTGAAAGTTGGACACAAACTTAGAGAAATGCAAAAGGCCAAAACTGATAAATATTCTATCTAGAGGGACTATACTGGATGTTCGCTGTAATCTGAGGATAACATCTCATCCGTGAGTATCCACAGCTCACTGGGATAGAGTATCAAAACAGATAGCAGATTGACACCGGTTGGAAGAATTGTAACCACTACGCTTGTGATTTCAATGCGATTAGCATTACCATAGGAAATGTTCTAATAGTTCTCCTTTGCTAACAATTCTCTCTATGCCTAATCTATAACTGGAAAAGTTATCGGCCATTACCACATGTAAGATGGTAGCTAACTTGTTTCTCTTCAGTTATAAGATTTCCTAGACATTATTTGAAGAATGATTTGACATATGTTAGTTCTACAATTAATTTCACTAATAAAATGACATATCATATTATAATTGATGACACGGCTTATAACTAAATATAACATGACAATTATATTTAATGTAAATTTTAATTTTAGTAATTTTTTTAAAAGATAGAAATAAATAATACATCATCATTAAAATAAATATATCTAAATATGAAATTAAATAACAAAATAAAAAATAAAAAATATTTAACAAATTTTAAAATATTACTTAAGTCTATAATCGTACATTTTTATTACTAAACAAGGATTTTAAAAATTTATATGATATTTTAAAATATTTAAAAATTAATTATAGCATCATGTGTTTTTTTTTGATATCTTCAAAATTTAAAAATTCTGTTTAGTTTAGTTTTTGATAATTATAATTTTTAATATAAATTTTAAAAATATTTTATGCAAACTGATTTAATATATCTAAGATTATAGTTTTATATATATATATATATATATATATATATATATATCTTTTTAAGTATAATTTAAAATAAATCAAAACATACCTTATTTTATTTTTAACTAAATTAAAATTTGTATTAAAATATCAGTATGAAAATAATAAAATCTACAACACTAACAAAAATTTACTTTTAAATATAATTTAAACTTAAAATTTTAGTTACTGGCTTACTGCACATGATGCAAGAAAATATTTAGTTATTTGATAAATAATTTGCTTATCTCATTTATCTAAATCTCTCTTTAATATTTTCAGTTATACAATATTGACTTATTATGGAAACAACAGGTGGAACAAGTGGAATGTTTGAGAAACTAGTAAAAACAACTTTACCTTTTCAGCATTTTCTCTATTTCTCTATTTCGTCATCTTTATTTTATTCTATTGTTCTTTGAGATGATCTTCTTTGTTGTGGTTATATTATAAGCTCTGATTTACTGTTCTTATGATTTGTGGTGAGTTTTGGATCAGGTTTACCATTACTTGAAAATTATCTTACTTTGTTTTCATTTGACTTAATATTCATATAAAAACTGTTAGCGGTACATTTACGATATCAATCCTTTATCTTGAATCATACCATCACCATTTAGACATAATATCAGATTATTTAGTCTTTTTTTTTGTAAATCTTCAACTATATAAGCTGTATGTCTACTTTGTAAAACTTCTAGAAAAAAAAGATGAAAGTGGCATATAGCAACAATACTGATAATTGGATAACTACATGAAAAAATTATGCAAGCTTGTTGAAGATTGGATACAAATATGAGTAGATATGTGAAAGACTTCTAAGATTTTATGGCTTATGTTGGGACATACAAAATAAGTTGAGATTCTCTTCAATGAGTTTAGGCTTTAAGAAAGAGAACTAAACTATAATAATGTTCTACAATATGAATAAGCATGTATATGTACATATGGAAAATATTTGAATTTCATGGCTTCTTGTAGTCATGAAGAGAAGATGAATGTGCCAACAAGCAGAGGAATCACGTGCTTTCGGCTCTGCGGATAATATCTAATATTGTGGGTTTTTTTGGTAAGAATCTTTATTAGCATAGTTGGTTTATTTATTGGAATGCTATGTTAGAAGTACATCGTTATAGTGTGGTCGTCTATGTTTTTTTTTTTTACATTTTAAAATTATTCAGTAACATACATTTTTTACTGCTTCTAGCCTATAAAATTTTTGGACTGTAACTGTGTGCTAACTATATTGTATGACTTTGAAATGATGTCAATGGAACTAGCGTTTTAGAATGTTGGAACGTACATTCTTAGCACAAAATGACCAACTTGATAAAGCAACTAAGGAGGTCAAGTGGCAGGTCTACTCAGTAAACCAAGAGATTAGAGTGATCATATTTGATCGTTGCCAACTCTAGGTGATGGTTAACCCGAGTTGGCTAAGAAGTTGTGAAATTACTAGAGAAGCTAAGAATATTATACTGAATTCACAAAAGATTGTATTATGAACTTGCAAAAGTTGGTGTTGTGTGAGACTTTAATGTTAAGATTCTGAGACCGTGTGGACAATAGGAATGGAAGATTATGGATTGTGATCAAATCGTTGTATATATAAGAGAATATTCAAACTTTACTTGTGACAAATCTCAGGATTATGGAGTTAGTTAAGTTCTTACTACTTTGTTTGGTGTTGAAACTGTCCACTACTCTTGTGAAAGTTTGTTGATTATCCAAGATTCAATGATATGATTCCAATATATTTCATCATCTCCTATTTTATTCAGTGTTTTGATTTTGTAGCTTTACTATAAAATCATATTAACTATGTTGAAGCAAAAATATGTGTAATCCTATCTTGGCAATTTATATCAAGTGAAGAGTATAAATACATATATCAGTTGATAGATGAAATGGTGTTGTGTAAAGTGTTTTCAGGTTCTTTTCAACGGTTTCTATAAACATTATTTGTCATTGTTTTGAAGTTGATTGCATAGTGAATGCTTAATGTGAGTTTGACTATTGCATGGGCTCATATAGAGGTGCAAGGCATAGTGTGAGCATATCGAGAGAAAATATAGACTTCAACTCTTAAGCTTATTTATTTTTATTCACTGCTTCCCTTTTGTTTCCCTAGAAATCATTTATTTCTTATCTTCACGGGAAGTAGTCAGTTGCCACTTTTACGTTACACTTGTGATTGCATTCTCATGTGTTTTTTACATTTCACTTAATTAATTAGATGCTATAGCACGTCTTTGAGTCTTCAAGTATTCAAGGGTAATTTTGATTTTCTTTATCCAAATCAGTCTCATTTCTTTAGAAAGTCAAATGGTTTTTAACATTTTGGCGTATTAAAAAAAACAAGACTGATAATAATCTAGTTTGTGCATATCATTGCAGAAGATTTTTCACAATTAATAATGTTCATAAATGATATTTAAAGATTAATCTGATTAGATGTACAAACTCAACCATCTTTCAAAGGTAGAAGTCGGAACTAATTTTGACCCAAGTGGATGTCTTACACCCTCTTAGCCCAACCAAAGTCATTTCTATGCAAGAAAAAACACACATTTGGTAGGGTAACATTGTTATGGCACACCCATATATCAAGAGCAAAACCAAATTTGAGAATGAGTTAGAGAAAGAAAGTAAAAGCTGAGTTGAAAATGATATAAGAAGCAATATAGTGTCCAAATTTGAAAAAGTAGAGTTAAAGGAAGCAATGCTGCTGGAAAACAAATTCAATGGATTTATGGATAATTATCTTATGACTTATGAGAGACTCAGAGATTTATCTAATCTTTGTACAAGTCAAAGATGAGAGACAACCGCTAATCAAGAAGAGTAGGAAATCTAAATAACGCCATGGACAGTCAAACCGGAGGTATATCGGTTTACTACATTGTTTGTAAAAATTGACAAGCTCTGGCCATGATAAATGTGAAACCATCTGTTGTGTTTTACGTTTGTTTGCAGGCAATACTGAAGATGATACTCTCAGAAAACCTATATGACACTCTAAATTCTATAATGAGAAAATGATCCCTTGAACAACTGCTTTGGGTTTATATGTCAGAGAAAACAAAAATATATAAAAACAACGGTCCAAACAATACAAATAAGTAAGCCAGATATTTCAAATTAGTTTTCTTCATACAATTTAGACACAAGTAGATAATGCTTAGAATGGACATGCGGCTTTTAAGACTGAAAAGCTAAAGAGCAAGTTTCTGGCTTTTAGTACAAAGAACTCTGCTTTAAACTCCCACCAAGTCATTTAGATATTTGATCACAATAGATTCTTATTCACATTTTTGTACAATAAATATCGAGAGTGTTTGATAGAGAGTATAAATTCAAGTTATGGACAGTCTCTTACATTTAGTTACAAAAGGAGTCATCAATATCACATCACCAGCCTTTTGAGGAGAAGATCACATAAAAGTTAATATCGTGGACAATGTAATTGTCGTTATTTTCATTCTGATAAAAATGCTTCTGATCACATTACACGACCACTGCAAAAAAAAAAGAACTCAAGTTCTTGGTTAGCATTTGAGTTTGTGTGTATTGAGGTAATCTACTTATATAACATCATTAGATCAAACAAATTGCTCACATGGATGTTGAAGTCGTAAACAAGGGAGACCAGAAGAACTTTCCTAGCTCAAAAAACTTGCAAAAAATAACAAAATGGGTTTTTGAGATGACAATTATAAGATCTATGACTTGAACTACAATGTAAACCGAAAGATTTTAGAGGCATTGTAAAAAAATTGTAGTTCAAGTCATAGATTTTATATTTTGGGTAATTCCAAACTTGTGAAAACTTAACATATTAATAAGTGTTTAATATGTTAAGATAAACACAAAAAAGAAATCTAGAAATAGGAAAAAAAAGTTTTCTATTTAGGTTAGTTTGTGTTTTCCATATTCCACATGTTAAAAGAAATTGTTCTTCAATATAAATATGGGTCTATGGAGAGGTGTTTCATAAAATCTAAGAGAGTAGATCATACAAGATCTAAGGGAGTAGATCATAAGTTCTAAGAGAAATTAAGAGCTTTAGTTTTGAGTAGTTTCTAAAGCTAATAAGAAAAGTTGTTCTTATTATTTCTTTGTTTCTAGAGAACTTGAATTGGTATCTAAGCTTAAATTAAAGCTTCGATCAAAGCTTAAGTTGAATCTTCGATCCTGGTGGATGTGAAGCAATGGTTCACGACACAAGATGGCTGACGTAAATAGGACTTCACGAAGGACTTTGGATCCGCATTCATCCAATGTCCGATGTTGAACTCGACAAACTATGCAGTTTGGTCGATGAAGATGAGGTTGTTACTCAGGGTTCATGATGTGTGGGACACGATAGAACCTGGTTCTGATGATCAAAAGAAGAACGATGTTTTGCTCTTTTGTTTCAGTCAGTTCCCGAGTCGTTGATTCTCTAGGTGGGAGAACAATTTGCATCAAAAGAGATCTGGAATGCCATCAAGTCACGACACCTTGGAGCTGATCGTGTAAGGGAGGCAAGACTACAGACGTTGATGACGGAGTTCGACAAGTTGAAGATGGATGATAGCGATATTGTGGATGATTTTGCGGGGAAGATATCATGTCAAGCATCCAAGGCAGCCTCGTTGGGAGAAAACATAGAAGAGTCCAAGATGGTTAAGATGTTCTTAAAGGGTCTTCCAAGGCACAAGTACATCCAAATTATAGCATCCTTAGAACAAGTCCTAGACCTTAACTCGACGGGTTTTGAGGATATAGTTGGAAGGTTAAAGGCGTACGAGGAGCGTGTAGGGGAAGAAACTCAGAAAGAAGACCAAGGGAAGCTCATGTTTTCAAATAATAATCACCATAGTCAGAGGAGTTATGGATATTTTCGTGGTAGTGGTAGAAGACGTAATGGAAGAGGCAGAGGCCGAGGTATGTTACACAACCAAACTCATGTGTCACACACCGACGGGAAAAACTCGAAGAAGGATCGATCAAAGGTGATATGTTGGAGATGTGACAAGCCGGGTCACTATGCAACTGTGTGTCCCGAAAAGTCAGTGAAGAATCAAGAGACTAACCTAAACGAGACACAAGAGGCCGATGCACTCTATGTACACGAGGTGGTCTTCTTGAATGAAGACAAGGTGATTCTGAAGAATCTTGATATCAACAAAGACAGTGCAAGTGTTTGGTATTTGGATAATGGAGCAAGTAATCACATGGCGGAAAATAAAGAATTCTTTTCGAGTTAGAATCTCAACACCAAAGGGAAGGTGAAGTTTGGTGATGGATCGTGTGTTGATATAGAAGGAAAAGGGGTTGTTACCTTTGTGTGCGAGACTGGTGAGAAGAAGGCACTAAAAGACGTATACTACATACCCGACCTGAAGCACAACATATTGAGTCTTGGTCAAGCAACAAAAATCAGATGTGAGGTTAACATGAAAGATGTTTATTTTACACTCACAGATTCGTGTGGCAGGTTGCTTGTACGTGTAACAAGATCTCCAAACTGTCTCTACAAGACCCCGATGGAGATTAGTTATCCACAGTGTTTACATGTCAGAGATGAAGATGCTACATGGAGGTGGCATGCTCGGCTAGGATATATAAACTGTGGCGTGATGAACAACATGTTAAGGAAAGAGATGGTCGTAGGAATGCCGAGTGTAACACACAAAAAAGCTTGTGTAACGCATGTCTAGCAGGGAAACATATTAGACACTCATTCCCGGCTAAGGCCATGTTTCGTGCGACAAAACCATTAGAGTTATTGCATGGAGATTTGTGTGGACCAATCACACCACCAACGCCAAAAAATAACAAGTATGTCTTTGTCTTAATTGATGATTTCTCCAGGTATATGTGGACTATACTTATGAAGGAGAAGAGTGAGGCATTCGTTCAGTTCAAAAGGTTTAAGGAAAGTGTAGAGAAGCAAACCGGTTCAACCATTAAGACCTTTCGCACCGATAGAGGAGGAGATTTTACCTCAACTGAGTTCAATCTATTTTGCAAGGAGAATGGAATTAAAAGGCACCTAACCGCGCTTACACGCCTCAGCAAAACAGTGTTGTGGAGAGGAGAAATCGAACTTTAATGGGTATGAAAAGAAGTATGCTGAAGGCAATGAAGATGCCGAACTACTTATGATTGAAGCCATGGTAGCCAAGTTGGAGTCTACCACAAGAAACAAGACATGGGAGCTTGTGGATAGACCGACTGGTGTTGAACCTATAAGGTTAAAGTGGAGCTACACGATTCAAGGAGCAGACCCAATCAAGATAAAGGAGAAGAGTTATGCTCAAGGAATCATGTGTGACACAAAGATGGAAGTGTGTAACACGACTCACGTAGCATTGGAGTCGAGTTTAAAGGCTTCAAAGGCTAAAGATGAACCATAGATAAATGATAAGGAATAAAAACGAAGCATAGGATGTTTGAGGTATCTACTTTACACAAGACCAGACGTGTGTTACACAGTTGGTGTTCTAAGTCGATACAAGCAAACACTGAGTGTTGAGGAGAAGGCCGACATCATTACCAAGCCATTAGCAAGGATTAAGTTCAAGCAAATGAGGAGCTTAATTGGAGTTCAAGAAATTGATCTCCCTAATTTAAGTTGGAATTAAGGGGGTGATTGTTGGGTAATTCCAAGCTTATGGAAACTTAACATATTAATAAGTGTTTAATATGTTAAGATAAAAATAAAAAGTAAATCTAGAAATAGGAAAAAGAAGTTTTTTATTTAGGTTAGTTTATGTTTTCCATATTCCACATGTTAAAAGAAATTGTCTTTCAATATAAATATAGGTCTATGGAGTGGTGTTCCATAAGATCTAAGAGAGTAGATCATAAGTTCTAAGAGAAACATTGAGAGTTTTAGTTTTGAATAGTTTTTAAAGCTAATAATGTCATGGGGTTAATAATGTTTATCCCTCTTATCTCTTTCTTAGGAAGAATCTATGTCTAGACTCTAATCTTGGAACTGCTTTTCCAAGTATTCTAAGCTGAAATTGAAGAAGATTTTTTTTTTTTTTGAAACACAACTTTCATTAAAACTTAGTCATTCGGATTACACTTTGAAAGAGAAACAATCCTAGCTCTAGAAACAATACAAAGAGACAATACAACATAGATGATAGAGCATCTCACCGAAGCTTTGATCCGAACTAGCTTGTGCACAATGTTATATCTTTCTTGTTTGAAGAGCATCTCATCTTTGTGGTCGCTGGTGGGTTCACTAGCGCCATCATCAAAGACCTTCCTCATGATAAGTGTTACCTCTCCTGCTATCAAGCAGATGAATTTGCCAAAATCTCTCACAGTTTTGTTATCTTGTGGAGCAGTTCGTACATGGTCTGAAGATGCAACGGTTTGTTTCTACGATATTCTGAGGTGTAGATTGACTATCATCGTCACGACTTAATGTGAGTAAGTTCCAACTTTCCGGCTTTTCCGTGAATTCTACTTTGACGCATTCAAGTTGTTCTCTGAATTCGATGTCGATTATCTTAGAGGTTTCTCGAAGAAGATTTTCTTATTAAGCTTTTCTTGAATTGTTATTTTTGGGAGATTGAACATATATCCATTCAAGAATCAAAATTTTATGTCATCTTTGACATAAGGTATGTCAAACCCCCAATCTTTATGCTTTGCGTTGGGAATGCTTGGGGTGAAGCTGCTCTGCTTATGACTGCTGATAAAGGAAATCTTTCTGCATTGCCCTCATCAACTATAATGATAAAACATGTTTTTTCCTCATCTTTTGTTTTAGACTGTAAGTGGCGTCTGTTTCCTCCTAATTTGAAGAAAGTATGGCTTTATGATTCCTAGTTTAACCTTCGTTATACAACAGTATCCACTTGTTTACGTGATATATTTAGGATGCGGGCAATGACTTACGGATATCTTAATAATATGCACTAGTTAAGAATCGATATTATGCAATTACACTTCACTTTTATCTAAAAACTTCTCTGAAACGGAAAAAAATACTTGTCTAATAATATTTCACGTGTGTCTCTGTTCTATCTATTATTAAAACAGAAGTACAAAAGTGACAATGCCTTAAATTTCTCGAATTATTATAGGAATAATTTAAATGAAGCTATTAATTATGAAATTGTCTTATCCGATTAATAATCATATTTCCTTTTCTTAGTTTATTTCGAAAATAACTTTCATTAATTCATTAAATATACAATAAATGTTGCAACAAATTCGGATTTAATTTGTTTTCTTTGCTAATTAATAGTGTTTGGAAACAAGGAAAATAATAGATTGCTTTGATTATCTGTTTTATTTTCGAATTATCCGATTTGCCATTAAATTGGTCTAATGTGGATCACGAATCAAACCAAACCAATCCGAAAATATATCTAAATTTTTGGGAATTTTTTTGTTTCCTAAAAACAAGTGATTATTCCTTTGAAATCAAATCAAACTTGAATTAATAAAATATCGAATTAAAAAAATATGAAAATCAAGCAATTTTTGTTGTATTTCCTAAAATCAAGCGATTCTTTTTTTTCAAACCAAACCGACGCCAACTATAATATTATGGAAATTCTATTCAAACTTGATTCTCATAATATACTACATTCCAAATTAAATTTAGACTTTTATATATCTAAATATTCTCAATAATATTATAAAGAATATATACTCAATTCATTTGTAACCTCTCCATCAGAAAAAATCTTATACAATTTGACCTAACTAAAAAACGAGATTTAAGCTAACTATATAAATACCCTAACATAATATTTGGGTTTACATCAACCGAGGTTTAACCAACTATATATAATATTCACAACTTGAATAAATCATTATTATAATGCCATATAGTTTTTCAAACTATATTAGTGATTAGTGATTTTCTTATATATAATTCGTAGGAATACAAATTAGATTACAAAACAGTTATATACATGATGGTGAGGAGTTTATTATCTTACCAAATATTGGTGTTAGCAATATTGCATAAAGATTTTAAGTATACTCATCGAATATTCTTATTCTTATTTTTATCAACTATTTTGGTCAAGAACTAATATATAGCAATATCTAATTTGAATATATAAAATACATGATTTTCAAAATATTTAGTAATAATTTTGTTTATCTAGAATATTTCAAAGAATACTTAATCAACACACTTTTACATTTTTCTTTTCTATATAACTCTCCATCTTCATTTCTCAAAAACAAACTCAAAAACCTCTCATCTTTTCCATAACCTCTCTCTAAGATCAAGGTATGCTGTTTGTTTTTTTCTCATTTTTAAACCGAAAGGTTCATATCAAATAACCTATGAACCTAAAAATTTAGTCTAGATATATAATATATAAATAACACATCCGGGGTAGGTTCATATGAACCTAAAAGTATTCAAATAACTTATATGTTTAAAAATATCATTAAACAAAATATAAAAACAAAAGTAAAAAATTATTTTATAGATTTCATGTGCTAAGTTTTAATAAGATATATGAATAATATAGAAATAATATTACACTTTTGTTAAAAATATTCAAACTAATTCTTTTATTAATTGACAAAAACTCATATGTAAACAAATGACATTATTTTTATCGGGATATAAATTTATTATACAATTGACGTTTACAAATGAATAAACATATTACGTTCGTTGATTTTATATTTATTTCTAATTAGTAAAGATATATAGTATAATTTTTATATATAGTATATCATCACGTAAAAACATATAAATATATCACGAAACAAGATTTAAATTAACACCCGCTCGGTGAGCGGATCCAGCTCTAGTGTAATGTTAAAACTCAAGGTCAAGCTGTATTCAAAGCATATTGGTAAATCCCCGGCGCAGATTGAAGCGGACATGAAACACCCAAAATATTTTAGTCCCAGTGAGGCTGTTGAATACGGGATCATAGATAAGGTGCGATAAATGAAAGAAAACATATGAGTAATGTTTGTTTTCCATCAACAACATAGATAGATTGGTTATCTTCTGCAGTGTTGAACTATTCTCTTCATGTAATCTGTTTGCAGGTTCTGTACAAGGAAAGGAGCAGCCAGGACAGGGGAGTTGTCTCCGACCTTAAAAAGGCACAACTCATTTACATGTCAGAGGATTGATTAACAGGTAAATGCTGAAAACTTGCTCTCTTTCATTGTGCATATTGATTGATGGTTATCATCATGAAATTGCGTTTTGGACTTTAAATCTCTTTTAGTTGCACAAAGCGTAAAACTACAGAGGGACATGGCCTCGATCGAGTCTTCTAGTTTTGCATCCCCTTTAGTGCAGATAGTTACTTCCCAGATCAACACCTAGCATTAATGGTTCTCAGCGACTAAAAGTAACGTTATTCTATTTCTAATCATATTGGCTTGTCCTTTTTTTTTTCTTTCTCAAATTGACTTAAGTACCACATTATCATTTTGTTGTGACTTCTAATTATATGATTTTCTCCGTTTTAAAATCGTATCATGTAGTTGTGATTTTCAGGACCATGGATTAAAAGGGGGAATATTTGAACCGTTCATCGGCACGGAACCGGGGTAAAGTCTTCAAACATGTTAAAAATACTATTACTAATGCTGAAATTTACAGTTTTACTTATTGGCAGAGAGACAAACCTATTATGTGTAGTCGTGTCGAGGCTTGTGAATTCATAGAAACAGAATTGGTGTATCTTTAATATGTTTAATAACATTTCAAATGAATCAGTTTCGTCATTTGCAATGCTTATTTCCATTAGTATGTATGTATGTGTACCATTTCTTGAATTGATGGATAGATCATAGATTAATGAACGATGAGATGGCAGTTAAACTCACCAACCATATGGAAATCCTGCACTTGTCACTTTTCTTTAAATTTTGGATTTAAACATCTCAACTGTTTTTAATACGTTGTCGGATCCTTACTCCAAATGAGACTGAGTGTGACGGGTTTTATAGATTTCTAAACCAAAAGCTGATCCCAATCTAGCCGAAATGCAATTTTATTAACTGGAAAATAAAATGCTAAGGCTATAAATGGTTTAAATGGTGACTAGGAATGAAGGTGAATAATACATTCCTTAAAATTTCAAATAAATTTTATCATTTATAAAAAAATATTTTTTTCTTTCTATTCATTCTCATTTTCTTATTATAGAAAAATATATGACAAATTTATACCTCACTAAATTTAATAAAGAATCTTTTCTCATATTCCTAATGTTTTATTACTATCTATTGTTTTTCTATATTTATGCCTTAAGTATTTCTATTTTTGATGGAAAATATAAAACTGGATTGGAAATGGTTTTATACCTATCCGACAGACTTACTACACAAACGTAAGAGATGATCATCTTAAGGACACCCAATGAACTTTTAACCTTCTTCGTCAAGCTACACAAACTTATGAGACTCTTGAGTACACTTACTATAAATTTGAGATGGCTTTTTTGCCAAGTGGAAAGAAAACACAATAACAATCCTCGATTACATGCTTAGAGCAGTTATCTAAGACTAAAGTAACAAAATAAATGAAAAAAAAATATTTTTTATACAAGTTATATGAAAGCAGGTTTTCAGATGAAATGCTATGAGAATCTACAAAAGACACATATATCATTCTAAATAGTTAAATTATTATTCAATAATTTAAATATATCAAAATCAAAAAATAATATAATTTAATGTTATTAAAACATATTTAAGTATATTTAAATGTAGTTTTATATATCTAATATGTAATATGTAATTTAATATAAATATCTTAAATTATTACGAAGATATTTTTGATTTAATATAATCTATTAAAATTTCTTTTCCTATATTAAATTATATTAATATAATTTATAAAAATAATATTATAATGAGATACTCATTAATATTTTTTCCTAAACTAAAATTACACTGCAATATTTATAAAAACTATAAAAATGAAATACATAGTGAGAATCTTATAGAGTTAACAAATTTAGACTAGTTTTCAACTTAATTATTATAAAAACTAAAATTATTTTTTCAGTGAGATCAATAAAGATGTTCTTATATATTTTTTGTTCTTATGATATTAAAATTATAATAAACAATCTACCTTCGACTATTAGTACCCTATTTACAAAAAAAAAACTATTTAAACATGTTCTCTATCTCAACATATCTTTTGTACCACTAATCTATTTTACCAGACCACTTGTTGAATTAGTCGTACAATATTTACAGATATCAATATGAAAAGATCTAACGTTTTGCTTCTTGTTCTGCTTGTTCTGGTTGTTATAGTCATTGTCCTTGTGCCTCTTCTTTGGTTTTTCGTTTTCAAAACGAAGAAATCTCATCACCAAGTTTTTGCCTTTACCTGAAAACTTTGTTAGCTCTAGAGCTACTCATTATGGCAGCCCCAGTGGCAAAGGAAACCCCAGTACGCATCTGAATCATATTTTCATATATGTTTTGTATACCTTAGTACATTTCTTTTAGTATTTTAAGCATGATTGGTAAAGCTACACTAAAAGGAGCAACTCAATTAATATATTATTCTATATATTATTTACGTATACTTTTATCCCAACAGTTGATGTATATATGAAAAATGATTCCATAAAGTCTACGTCTATTTGATTTGAACATACCATTACATTTAGTATTTTGATTTTTTCAGTAATCCGCTGATAAAAATATGTATTGTTGAGAATATGAATAGTTACTGATTATGCATGCAGAAGGAGCATGTGGGTATGGAGAATTTGGAAGAGATATCAATAATGGTGAAGTGAGTGCTGTCTCATCGGGAGTCGGGACTATGGAAAAATGGAACTGGCTGTGGTGCTTGCTACCAGGTTTTTCTATATAACGTCTAATACTAGAGCTGGATCCGTTCACCGAGCGAGTGTTAATTTAAATCTTGTTTCGTGATGTAGTTATATGTTTTTACATGATGATATACTATATATAAAAATATATTTATCTTGACTAATTAGAAATAAATATAAAATCAACAAACGTAATATGATTATTCATTTGTAACCGTCAATTGTACAATAAAATTTATATCTCGGTAAAAATAATGTCACTTGTTTACATATGAGTTTTTGTTAATTAATAAAAGAATTAGTTGGAATATTTTTAATAAAATATAATATTATTTCTATATTATTCATATATCTTATTAAAAACTTAGCACATGAAATCTATGATATAAATTTTTACTTATGTATTTATATTTTGTTTAATGATATTTTTAAACATATAAGTTATTTGAATACTTTAGGTTCATATGAACCTACCCGGACCCGGAAGGATCAACTCAAACCCCGTCTAAAAATTTATAATATCTACATGTAGTTTAGTTTTAGAACAACAAAGAACGATATTAAAAAATTGATTTCTATTCGGATGGATACTTGGATGAATTTGAATAAATAAAAATTATTTATTAACCGGTTGAAATTTTTGTCACGAATGAAATAATTTTATTCAAACATATGATTATTATGATTAACACGTAAAATAAATTATGTTAATTATTATAATAAATACAATTAATGAAGTAATTAGAAAAGGTAAAAAAGAAAGATGTAATAAAACATTTTAAAATTTGGATAAGATAACATTCCTAATTAGTAGGTTCATTAAATATCAATTGCTTCATTTATTATAATGTAATACTCCCTCCGTTTCTAAATAAGTGTCACTTTGACACTTTTCACGGAGATTAAGAAAATGGAAAAATATACTAATGTACCCTTATTTAATGTTCAATTATTTGAATAAAAATGATTTTAAAAAACATCTATTAGTTATCTAAAAGGGTAAGAAAGAGATTTTATGTGAAAAGTTGTATTGGAAATGCAAAGTGACACTTATTTTGAAACAAAAAGAAAAAGCTAAAGTGACACTTATTTAGAAACAGATGGAGTAAATCGATTAAGTTAATTTGGATAAGACAACATTTATTAATCTTAGCTTCATTAAAACATCAATAGATTCATTAATTACTGTTGTAATAAATGACTAAATTTTAGCATTCTCAGATTTGTACTTCAGGTAAATTAACACAACTCATTTACATGTCAGAGGATTGATTAACAGGTAAATGCTGAAAACTTGCTCTCTTTCATTGTGCATATTGATTGATGGTTATCATCATGAAATTGCGTTTTGGACTTTAAATCTCTTTTAGTTGCACAAAGCGTAAAACTACAGAGGGACATGGCCTCGAGTCTTCTAGTTTTGCATCCCCTTTAGTGCAGATAGTTACTTCCCAGATCAACACCTAGCATTAATGGTTCTCAGCGACTAAAAGTAACGTTATTCTATTTCTAATCATATTGGCTTGTCCTTTTTTTTTTCTTTCTCAAATTGACTTAAGTACCACATTATCATTTTGTTGTGACTTCTAATTATATGATTTTCTCCGTTTTAAAATCGTATCATGTAGTTGTGATTTTCAGGACCATGGATTAAAAGGGGGAATATTTGAACCGTTCATCGGCACGGAACCGGGGTAAAGTCTTCAAACATGTTAAAAATACTATTACTAATGCTGAAATTTACAGTTTTACTTATTGGCAGAGAGACAAACCTATTATGTGTAGTCGTGTCGAGGCTTGTGAATTCCTAGAAACAGAATTGGTGTATCTTTAATATGTTTAATAACATTTCAAATGAATCAGTTTCGTCATTTGCAATGCTTGTTTCCATTAGTATGTATGTGTACCATTTCTTGAATTGATGGATAGATCATAGATTAATGAACGATGAGATGGCAGTTAAACTCACCAACCATATGGAAATCCTGCACTTGTCACTTTTCTTTAAATTTTGGATTTAAACATCTCAACTGTTTTTAATACGTTGTCGGATCCTTACTCCAAATGAGACTGAGTGTGATGGGTTTTATAGATTTCTAAACCAAAAGCTGATCCCAATCTAGCCGAAATGCAATTTTATTAACCGGAAAATAAAATGCTAAGGCTATAAATGGTTTAAATGGTGACTAGGAATGAAGGTGAATAATACATTCCTTAAAATTTCAAATAAATTTTATCATTTATAAAAAAATATTTTTTTCTTTCTATTCATTCTCATTTTCTTATTATAGAAAAATATATGACAAATTTATACCTCACTAAATTTAATAAAGAATCTTTTCTCATATTCCTAATGTTTTATTACTATCTATTGTTTTTCTATATTTATGCCTTAAGTATTTCTATTTTTGATGGAAAATATAAAACTGGATTGGAAATGGTTTTATACCTATCCGACAGACTTACTACACAAACGTAAGAGATGATCATCTTAAGGACACCCAATGAACTTTTAACCTTCTTCGTCAAGCTACACAAACTTATGAGACTCTTGAGTACACTTACTATAAATTTGAGATGGCTTTTTTGCCAAGTGGAAAGAAAACACAATAACAATCCTCGATTACATGCTTAGAGCAGTTATCTAAGACTAAAGTAACAAAATAAATGAAAAAAAAATATTTTTTATACAAGTTATATGAAAGCAGGTTTTCAGATGAAATGCTATGAGAATCTACAAAAGACACATATATCATTCTAAATAGTTAAATTATTATTCAATAATTTAAATATATCAAAATCAAAAAAATAATATAATTTAATGTTATTAAAACATATTTAAGTATATTTAAATGTAGTTTTATATATCTAATATGTAATATGTAATTTAATATAAATATCTTAAATTATTACGAAGATATTTTTGATTTAATATAATCTATTAAAATTTCTTTTCCTATATTAAATTATATTAATATAATTTATAAAAATAATATTATAATGAGATACTCATTAATATTTTTTCCTAAACTAAAATTACACTGCAATATTTATAAAAACTATAAAAATGAAATACATAGTGAGAATCTTATAGAGTTAACAAATTTAGACTAGTTTTCAACTTAATTATTATAAAAACTAAAATTATTTTTTCAGTGAGATCAATAAAGATGTTCTTATATATTTTTTGTTCTTATGATATTAAAATTATAATAAACAATCTACCTTCGACTATTAGTACCCTATTTACAAAAAAAAAACTATTTAAACATGTTCTCTATCTCAACATATCTTTTGTACCACTAATCTATTTTACCAGACCACTTGTTGAATTAGTCGTACAATATTTACAGATATCAATATGAAAAGATCTAACGTTTTGCTTCTTGTTCTGCTTGTTCTGGTTGTTATAGTCATTGTCCTTGTGCCTCTTCTTTGGTTTTTCGTTTTCAAAACGAAGAAATCTCATCACCAAGTTTTGCCTTTACCTGAAAACTTTGTTAGCTCTAGAGCTACTCATTATGGCAGCCCCAGTGGCAAAGGAAACCCCAGTACGCATCTGAATCATATTTTCATATATGTTTTGTATACCTTAGTACATTTCTTTTAGTATTTTAAGCATGATTGGTAAAGCTACACTAAAAGGAGCAACTCAATTAATATATTATTCTATATATTATTTACGTATACTTTTATCCCAACAGTTGATGTATATATGAAAAATGATTCCATAAAGTCTACGTCTATTTGATTTGAACATACCATTACATTTAGTATTTTGATTTTTTCAGTAATCCGCTGATAAAAATATGTATTGTTGAGAATATGAATAGTTACTGATTATGCATGCAGAAGGAGCATGTGGGTATGGAGAATTTGGAAGAGATATCAATAATGGTGAAGTGAGTGCTGTCTCATCGGGAGTCGGGACTATGGAAAAATGGAACTGGCTGTGGTGCTTGCTACCAGGTTTTTCTATATAACGTCTAATATTATATTTCATCAATAACCTTAAGTTACTACCAACCAGCGCTCGTACCGATGCTAGAAGATTTTTGTAACGTTCCAACCGATTATTGCTAATAAGTTTTTCACATCCGTTTTATGATATGTTAATTTTTCGAATGTTCATCAAACTTTTTTACTGACCATGCAATCACCACATGAACTTTCTTTGTGCTTTGGATTCATTCATACGATATTGTGAATCACTTCTTGATAGGTCACTCATCCTGCTATGATTCCAAATCAAGAACGCTTAACTATGGAGTTCTAAATAGATTTGTGTCCCAAAAGGTAAACGCAATTTGTTGAC
This sequence comes from Moricandia arvensis, assembly GCA_905132765.1. Taxonomy (NCBI): domain Eukaryota; kingdom Viridiplantae; phylum Streptophyta; class Magnoliopsida; order Brassicales; family Brassicaceae; genus Moricandia; species Moricandia arvensis. The sequence continues at coordinate 9,445 of CAJHQP010005176.1, read as the reverse complement.
ATATGTAGTCTAATCAATTCTCTTAAACATTTTCACATATATCAGAAATCGAGATGTTGCAATTCATCCCCACACACATAGTGCAACGCCTTCGTTGCGCACAAGACATGTCTCAAGACGCCACTCGGGTCACAACCGAAATGGCTAACCAGCTCTGCTACCACTTGTAGGCCCCAACCGCCCATTTGTTAATGGGCACCCCATGCCAGCTCTCTCGGTCCGTGGGTCCCATTTTATGTGACGGCTGGTACGTTAATTTTTTCAAGGCTCATTAGTTTTGTTAACTGACTATGCAATCACCACATGACCTTTCTCCATGCTTTGATCTCACTCGCACAATATCATGAATCAGTTTCCGATAGGTCACTCATCCTTCTACTACTCTAGCTCAAGCACACTTAACTCTAGAGTTAATGGATATGTATCCAAAAAGATAAATTCACTTTGGTGACCTAGGTAGCCAAATCAATTCTCTAAAGTCTTTCCACATATATACGAAATCATGATGTTACAATTTTCTTTTCACCTTTCTTCTTTTATCTTTTTTTATTCTTGGTCTCTTCTTCTCTTCTTCTTGTTGGTGGTTATGCATACACAAGAGTTTCGGCGCGGAGATGCTGCGTAGATTCGTTTATGTGAGTCGGCTCTTAGATTTTGTGGAGGCTCTGTAGTTCCCTTGGAGATGGTGTTCGACTTCGACATTTTGGATTCGCGGCCCTCACGGTCTCATGCGGCATGTTTCCCTTTTGTTAACCATGTGAGCTACAGTGGTTTGTTTTCCCTGGAGTCGCACCGAGTGTTTGGTATGCAAGAGGAGTTGGTACCGGACTCTGCTTACGACGCGTGAGGGCTAGTGGGGTTGTCTTATCGGGCGGTCATCTACGGCCTTTGGTGGCAACTACATAACTCCCTTCATATGGGATCCCCTTTCTTGTTACTGCTAGGGGCCTTCCGGAATTGGCGACATCTTTCTTTTTTGGAGGTTTGACTTTTGGGCTTTCCATTTTCGCTTACCCCGACGACACCAGTGGTTGGAGGTTTTAAGTCATAGTCTTCCATTTCTTTGTTTCGCGAAGATGGAAAATTGCGCAACGACTCTAGTTTTGGTTGTGATGGTGTCACACTAGAGTCAAGCTCACATCCTAGTGTCGGTTGTAAGTCATTTGATTTGCTCTTGGTACTGTTGAATAACTGGATTTTTTGTGCATGTCTTTAGAGTCTTCCCAGTCAATGTGTGGCATTGAGTTTATGTCTGGCCGCGAAAAGGTGAGGCTATTAGTCGGGGTCTTCGACACTCTCCTATGATTATTTTCCTTCTCCCTTCCTTTGGTCGTTTAGCGCGTCAGTGTCGATTAACATTATAAATTTAGACAAGTTCATCGAAAACCAAATATTCTAAAAATGACATGGAAATCTTGGCAGCCGAGACAATGAAGTAAATCTCACCTTCTCGTGATTCTCGTCAATAGTTGAAAATGGCAATCAATACTTTATCCATTAGGAGAATATATCAGGATGATAGATCGAACTAAGCTAGTTTAGAAAATTTTTATGGTTGATTTTATTCGAATCAACTTGTAATCAATTTCCCGCTGATTATAATATATACTAGGGTAAACCTTCGGGGGGGGATGAATAAACTAATAATACAAATTTATTTAAAAATTTTACTTTAATTTTAATTACAAATACCAATAAGGTTCATAATTTTTATACAACAATTTTAACTATATATTTTAAAATTGATTTTAAAAATTGTTAACTTTCGAATTATAATAAAAAAAAATAAAGTATCATTATTTATTTTTTCTTAATTTTTATTTTAGTTTAATTATACCAATGAAACACATAGATTTTTTAATTACAAAACACTGTAAAAATTATATATTTATTTTATGATTAAATTTTTAATATATAGTATTTTAAATTTTGATTTCTTCAATTTTCTCTTATTATAGCTATTAAATTTTTCGGTAAACTTTTTTTGATGTTATAATACTTATGCTAATTGTGTTGCGGTTAACTAAATTTCACAATATAATTTAAAATTTAGTGGGCTATTTTTATTTTGGCAGTGTGAATATGTTATGGTTATGTAAAGATGAGAACATTATAGGTGATTTATTTATTACATTGAATCTTTTTATTCTTTGAATACTAAAACAGATTGTATTTTATATATTTGATTGGATACAATAGCTTAGATTTGCGTTTTTTTTTACAATTTTTTATTCATGCAAAATTATTATTTTTATTACTTTCCAACTATTTTTGAATCATAGTCTTAATTAATTATTATTTATTTTTTGTTTTTTATTTTAATAATTTCCTGTTAATATTTTTAACTTGATTTTATACCTGAAAAGGGGAAAAAGTCTGTGAGATACATTATTTTTCTTTATAATTTTATTTCAACTTGGTTTTGATACAACGTATAAGCAATATCGTATATGAATTCTTATATTTGTTTTTCTTATGAAATTTTCACATTTATTCTCGAAATTATGTGTTATGAAATATTTTATGTACTTCAATAATTTTGTTGTTATACTTTTTATATCTCGTTAGGTTTTAGTTTTCTTACAGTTTTCTGATTACATATTAATCATGGTTTTGAAAATCGGATCGGACCGGCTGGTCAGATTGGTCCGAACGTGAGTCGGTCCGAACGTGACTCGTTGAAGAAATCGAGTTGGTTTGGTTTAAAACCCAAGTTTAAAAAAACTGGTAAAACTGTTTAAAAGCGGCAAAAGCAGTGACCCGGGTTAATTTCAAAATCCGATTCTAAAAAATCAACATATAATTCCCAATTGTTATTAAAATTTAATATTTCATAACCAATGTTTAATTATCACTATTTAATTAGTTATCTATTTAATTTTATTTCCTTAAGAAAAATGTATTAAACAATATTTTAGTTCTCAGATACTGCTCTTATCTTATTTTGCTTTATTTATACAATTTGGGAATTTATTTATATAAATAAATAAGTACGGTAATTTTTTATCAAGTTTAATTTACATAATAGTCATTTTTTTATTGTATATATAGTTAAATTTATGTTTGTTCTTTATTTTTCTAGTTAATAAAAGAGAACATAAAACACATTATATCTAGAAATACTTTATTTTACGTCTATATAGTATAAATATATGATTATATATAAACAATACTTTCTTTTACGTCTATGATCGGACCGGATAGCGACTCGGTATAGTTACTGGTTGAACCAGTTTAACCGATCGAACCGGAGTTTCTGTTTTTAAGAATTAAATATATATATTTAATTCTTAAAAACAGAAACTCCGGTTCGATCGGTTAAACTGGTTCAACCAGTAACTATATCGAGTCGCTATCCGGTCCGATTTTCAAAACATTGTATTAATCATTGGTTGTGATTTCATGTTATTCAGTCTTTTTATTTTCGTTTGTAAGTCTAGGTTCGGTGAAACAAACAAAGTTCAATTTCTTGCAAGTGAAGCTTGTTGTTACTACCATCAAGGGACCATCTTGGCTCAAAACCAAATCAGGTATCTCGCCCTTACTATTGTTGATAAAAGATTAGCACTTATGATGATGATAAATTGACCTTCATTACATTTACCGGAAGCTACATATGTAATTTGTAAAACTTTGTTAAGAAGCCTTTGGAGTAGTAGTGAGAACAATAAAAAGAATCATGTTTAAATTCTTCATTGTGATTCTGAGTTTTGTAGTGGCTTATCAGCAGACTGTTCTGCTTCCACCCAGTTTACAACTTGGAAAATCAGAGACTGAGGAACTTTGTTAACATCTGCACCACCCATGCCGTTACACTTCTCATTCTCTTCTCCAGAGCCATTTTCATAAACCTTATGAACCAATTTGCAGCTTCTTTCTCTATCTCTTTAGTCAACTTCGTTGTGTTTCCTAACCCGGAAGGAGGAACTACTAATGGGTTCTTGTTCTCATCGTTTGATCTCATATACTTATGGTTTGTTGTTGATTCGGAGAAAAGATTTTAAAGCTTACCATAAATATATTAATATAACTGATTTATTAATTCTTATTTTTAATAAATTATGTCATGTTTTGTTTATGATACAAAATGATAATGACTGTTCGTGTCAATTTCAATTTAGTTACATGTATCTAAATTACAAATTATGTATGATTGTTCATGTTCTTTTCAATTTATTTACATGTTTTAACATTAGAAATTATGTATAAATTTTAATATTTACTTACAATCAATTTCTATATATATATATTAGAATAAATACTAAAATAACATATATGTAAATGTAGATAATTATATTGGTTAACAAAATGATATAAATTTTGATAATTTAAAATTGTAAGTATATTTATATAAAAAAAATTATAAATTTTATTAGCTGTTAAATTATGTTAAAATAATTATTTTTAATTTAAAACTTTAATTGATTTGTGTTTAATTAGCTTTAATTATAAATATTTATGGATTGTTTAAATTGTGCTACTATATTTAGTTTAAATAATAAGAATTTGAAAAGTTTAGTACTATTCATTAATATTTAAAAACTATAGAAGTTTAAATAATAAGAATTTGAAAAATTTAGGATCATTGATTAATATTTAAAAATTATGCTTATGTGTCAAGTTTATAAACACCCAATTGATGAGGTGGCTTAAGGAGAAGAGATAAAACTCTTCTTTATATATATAGATAACTGATTTATTAATTCTTATTTTAAATAAATTATGTCATGTTTTTTTTATGATACAAAATGATAATGACTGTTCATGTCAATTTCAATTTAATTACATGTATCTAAATTACAAATTATGTATGATTGTTCATGTTCTTTTCACTTTATTTACATGTTTTAACATTAGAAATTATGTATAAATTTTAATATTTACTTACAATCAATTTCTATATACATATATATTAGAATAAATAATAAAATAACATATATGTAAATGTAGATAATTATATTGGTTAACAAAATGATATAAATTTTGATAATTTAAAATTGTAAGTATATTTATATAAAAAATTATAAATTTTATTAACTGTTAAATTAAGTCATGTTTTTTTATGATACAAAATGATAATGACTGTTCATGTCAATTTCAATTTAATTACATGTATCTAAATTACAAATTATGTATGATTGTTCAAGTTCTTTTCACTTTATTTACATGTTTTAACATTAGAAATTATGTATAAATTTTAATATTTACTTACAATCAATTTCTATATACATATATATTAGAATAAATACTAAAATAACATATATGTAAATGTAGATAATTATATTGGTTAACAAAATGATATAAATTTTGATAATTTAAAAATTGTAAGTATATTTATATAAAAAAAATTATAAATTTTATTAACTGTTAAATTATGTCATGTTTTTTTATGATACAAAATGATAATGACTGTTCATGTCAATTTCAATTTAATTACATGTATCTAAATTACAAATTATGTATGATTGTTCATGTTTTTTTCACTTTATTTACATGTTTTAACATTAGAAATTATGTATAAATTTTAATATTTACTTACAATCAATTTCTATATACATATATATTAGAATAAATACTAAAATAACATATATGTAAATGTAGATAATTATATTGGTTAACAAAATGATATAAATTTTGATAATTTAAAATTGTAAGTATATTTATATAAAAAAAATTATAAATTTTATTAGCTGTTAAATTATGTTAAAATAATTATTTTTAATTTAAAACTTTAATTGATTTGTGTTTAATTAGCTTTAATTATAAATATTTATGGACTGTTTAAATTGTGCTACTATATTTAGTTTAAATAATAAGAATTTGAAAAGTTTAGTACTATTCATTAATATTTAAAAAACTATAGAAGTTTAAATAATAAGAATTTGAAAAATTTAGGTTCATTCATTAATATTTAAAAAATTATGCTTATGTGTCAAGTTTATAGACACCCAATTGATGAGGTGGCTTAAGGAGAAGAGATAAAACTCTTCTTTATATAGATAGATAGATAGATAAATAGATTATTTGAAAAAAAAACACACACACACACAATGTTACAAAACTAATGTCGTTCATTATTAAAAGGTGAGGTGCAAAGTACCTACACACTGCAACGATGAAGGAGTACACGTGGTGGCTACGGATTACGGAGAAGGAGATCGTACGGACTTCATCCTGAGCCCTGCGGCGTACGGACGTATGGCACGACCAGGGAAAGAAGGTCAGCTGAGTTCTTTCGGTGTGGTCGACGTTGAGTACCAGAGGGTCCCTTGCCGGTACGCCGCAGGGCACAATCTGGTGTATAAGGTCAATGAGAAAAGCAATCCTCATTATCTTGCTTTCCTTATCTTGTACGTTGGTGGTGTCAACGACATCCTTGCTGTTGAAGTTTGTCAGGTAAATTGATCAAAGATTATAACAAATAATATATGGTTTTTAGGGTCAGTGTAGTTTATCGATATGACATGTTTCATTTTTATGGTAGAAACTAGAGAAATAGATTAGTCTGAGTAATTTAAACCTAGAATTTCTGGCTTACTAAATGAAAATCTATTAAAAATCTTAAGCAATACGATTTTTTTTGGTTACTAATGTATTCAGAACTTTAACCCAATCAATGTATTCTGGAACGCTCAAAAATGTATTTCTCAAAAACAAAAGTTGCAAGCAAAATGTGTTTTGAGGATCGCAATATATGACATATTTCATTTCCCTACTAGAATCTTAAGAATATACTCTCTTTGTTTTATATTAAGTGTCGTTATAGAAAAAAAATTGTTACAAAATAAGTGTCGTTTTCGATTTTTGATGTAAAATTTATTAATTTTATACTATAATTATTTTTTATTGGTTGAAATATGATTAGGTATATAGCTAATTGTGTTTTTATATAAAAAATAATTAATTGTTTTTTTTTAATATATGTGAACAAAGTTAAAATGACACTTAATATGAAACAGAGAAAATAGTAGTCTATAAGTAGTTCAAACCTAGATTTTTGGCTCACTAAATGAATACCTATGAATAACCTAAATGTTAGATGATTTATTTGGTTATATTGTATTCTGAACTCTAACCCAATGTATTCTGCAACGTTTATATTTTTCAAAATATTGGTGTAAGCAAAATGGTTTTGATGTCGTGTGAATCAATTTGAACATTGATATTATGATTTAGGGGGATTGCAAAGAGTGGCAACTTATGAGAAGCGCTTTTGGAGCGGTTCACGATTTGCAAAATCCACCGAGAGGCAGTCTCTCTTGGAGGCTTTTAGTCAATGGAACCGCCAGGACCAATTGGGTCCAATCGCCGAACGCTCTTCCAGCTGATTGGACCGCCGGTGCCACCTACAACTCCAGCATTCTACTTACTTGATTCCCTTTTCTTCTCTTTCTCATAAAACATATTTATATTGTGTTTATTTAAGGAAATTGCAGTGATTTCTTTTTGACAAAGACTTTCAATTATTATTTTAGTAGATGGTTTCCTATACCATGCACAAAAATAATAACTTTTATAGATATTTTATTTTTAAAACTATATTTTCATGGGAAATTGTCAAAATATCACTTTTTTGTACCATTTTTCAAAAATACCTTAATCACTTTTACCCTTATTTTTTAAGAAAAAAAATACACTTATAACCCTTGGGTTAATTAATCTAAGACTTACGGTTTAGAGTTAAGGGGTGGTGTAAGGTGGGGGTAGGGTTTAGGAATGTAAAATTTAGGATTCTAATTAATTTTAAAAAAATTTACCCCTTTAAAAAATGGTATTTTTGAAAATGTCTCTTTAATGAAAGTAAAAATGAAAAGTGGTACAAGAAAAGTGGTATTTTTGAAAATTTCCCTATTTTCATTACATTTAATTTTAAATTCATTAATTTTGAAAAGTATAATGTCGCCATTTATATTTTGTATTTAGTTTAATTTTCTAATTTGATTCTATTTAAATTATTTTAATTTAATACAACTATTTTTAATTTTAGAAATAAATATTTTTATAAAATTTTATTTCCTTTTAAAAATATTTGATCCATAAAAATATTATTAAACCTAATGAATCGAATGCTAATAACTCAATTTCAGTATTTTATTATAAAATTTAAATGGGAAATTTTCAAAAATACCACTTTCCTTGTACTACTTTTCATTTTTACCTTCATTAAAGAGACATTTTCAAAAATATCACTTTTTTAAGGGATAATTTTTTTTAAAATTAATTAGAATCCTAAATTTTAAATTCTTAAACCCTACCCCCACCATACATCACCCCTTAACTCTAAACCCTAAGTCTTAGATTAATTAATCCAAGGGTTATAAGTGTGTTTTTTACTCTTAAAAACAAGGATAAAAGTGATTATAGTATTTTTGAAAAATGGTACAAGGAAAGTGGTATTTTTGATAATTTCTCAATTTAAAATATATTTAGTAATTTCAAAAATTAATTAGGTTTTATCCTTAAAATGTAATAAATGTAAATATAGTTTTACGCATTTATATTAAAAAGTATAAATATTTCTGTAACTTTTATTTTTGATGATGATAAAGTTATTAAAATGTCTAATTTTTTGTCAAAATTTGAATATTTATAATATATTGATCATTTTCAATAATCATAACATCATATAATAAATTTTAAAAGGTAATATTATAAAAAAATATGGTAATGAAATAGTTTTCTAAAAGTGATATTATACTCTTTAAAATATATTTTTAAACTTACAGAAATACGAAATATATATTATTTTGAAAAAAAAGTTATTTGCAGATTTTAAAATATTACAAATGCTATAATGTAAAGCATTTTTATTTACATATGATCATTTATTCTGATATTTTAGAAAATATCAAATACATAAACAAATTCCTAAGCGTTAGCGAAGAAAGAAGCCTACTTGAAGAAGGCTGCCAAGAGGAGAGCAAGCGCCCTATCCGAGTCTCCAGCGAGAAGCCCGGAGCAGTGAGCTTAATACCTAAGCCTGGAGGGTTATATAACAAATTAATCATGAAAACAAAAATATAAGAATGAAATATATTCTTACAGTTTTACCATATATGGATGATTTTTCATAAGAAGCATTAAAAACTAATGAAATATATTCTTACAGTTTTACCATATATGGATGATTTTTCATTAGAAGCATTAAAAACTAATAAAATAAATAAATATTTTAATTTATTTTTATTCACTTGTTTAATGTGTAGGTTTACAATAAATTTATATAAGATTTAAATTATTCTATTTAGAATTTTGATTATGGTAATTATCATATACTTATTTTCTTATACTTGAATTTCTATAATATCTTGGGAAATTTTCAAAAATACCAATTTTTTTATATCACTTTTTACTTTTACCTTCATTAAAGAGATATTTTTAAAAATACCATTTTTTAAGGGGTAAATTTTTTAAAAATTAATTAGAATCCTAAATTTTAAATTCC
>CAJHQP010005175.1:0-48225 GCA_905132765.1 Moricandia arvensis | reverse complement strand
ATCACTTTAGTTCTTCCTTTGATTATGTTTCCTTTTGATATGTACCTCTTTTGAGTAATGAGGAGGCTGGTGTTGTGGCAAAATCAGCCATGTCATTCCTAAACTCATCCTCCGTTAATGGAGTGTAGACCTTCTAAGTTATCTTATGAATGTGTTTGATAAAGAAAAAAGGAAATCAATTGGCAAATAAATAAGTATTCAGTAAAATGCCTTTAACTTTTTGATATAACGCATTGGAAAGTTAATTCAATTTTTTTTATCTTTGTCAAAGGTGGATCTCATTGTGGGAAATCATCTATTCAAAGCTAAACTTCTGACGCATCTGTAAAATTGTGCATCTTATTTGTTTTTTTGCACCCAATTCGACACATTCTACTCCAAATCAACCCAATACTTGAAAAGACTCGATAAAAGACTAAAAACTCGAAAACAAAAGGTTGAATATTACACACTTTAAGTTATGTTTTTCTCATATTCTCTATACTACCAAAGTCATTACCATAAATCAACTCTCCTTTTCAATCTTTGAGGGAAGTTAGCTACAGCTAATAACGCGATGTCATATCTAGGAGTAGTCGAGTAGACAAACCCTATTCAGGTAGCACTGACATAAAAACACATTATATGTTCTTCATAGAATACCAATCACCATAAAGAATATGAATCTCAACATACAAAAGGTTTTCACATGGTCAACTTCCAATCTTAACTTCCAGAAGAAACTAACATATGGTCTAATATACCAAAATAAAATGCTCTGAAACCAAGAAGGCTCAGAAACAGGAAAAAAAAAAAGACAGTCGCCCGGTTTGTGTTAAACCGGGATAGTTTAGGAAGCTTAGGCCGCAGGTTTCTTCTGAACAAGATCCTCAATCAAATCAGCCGCCTCTTGAATCGTCGTAATGTTCTGAGCATCAGATTCTTCCACACTTATGTTAAACTTTTCCTCCAAAGCCATCACTATCTCCACCTACATCCATATCCAACCGGCATAATATACACATTTAACTAATAACATACCATCAGGTCACAAAACCCTATTGTAATGTTAAACAAAGTTGGCTTAAGCAACACGTTAACATGAATAGCCAGAGAGAGAGTATAACATACGGTGTCGAGAGAATCAGCGCCAAGAGCAGAGAACTTGGACTCGGCAGTGAGAGCAGTTTCTGCGGACAAAGCCAATTGTTCCTTGACAATGTCACTCACTTTCTGAACTGTCTCTGGTTTTGCCTAAACCCTCCTCACATGTTACAATCAACCTTATTGCATTTCTCATATAATTCAAATAATTTTACTTTACTTACTGCACAACTTATGTAAAGACGAAGCCTCTTTGAAGACTCAAAGGAGATAGATTGAAAACTCGAGGGTTTCCTTAACACCTGATGATTAACAGTATTAACGTATCATCACAAACAATATTATTGAGTTTAAAGAGAAGAATGTGTAGAGTTACCTGAGAGATTCTAGTAGTTTTTATGGAGGGAGCTTTGAAGCTTATAGAGTTGGTTGATAGGGAAGCCATTGGAGGAAATGTAGTTTAATGCACAGCTCAGAGACACACACAAACACAAACACTGGCTTCTTCTAAAAATGCAACCAATAATTGGATAAGGTGTGTAACATCCCGAGTTGTGATATTTGAAAAGGCTTAAGATAATTGATTTGGCTACCTATGTCACCAAAGTTGACTTACATTTTCCGTCACACATCCGTTTAGAACTCCAGGGTTAAGCGTGCTTATGCTGGAGTAGTGAAAGGATGGGTGACCTATCGGGAAGTGATTCGCGATACCGTGTGAGTGAGGCCAAAAGCACGAAGAAAGGGTCATGTGGTGATTGCAGGGTCAGTAAACAATGATTCGAGCTTTGGAAAATTTACACACCGACCGTTGGAACGGGATGGGCCCCACGGGCCGAGGAGAGCAGGCGTGGGTGGCACATTAGCTGTGGGACGGTCGGGACGTTATAGTGTAATCTCTTAAAGAAGAAATAAATAAAAAATTGTTGGAAGTAGAAGATACGGCGTCGTCTTTGTGTTAGACGCAACCCACAAGTCTCTCTGTTTTTGTGGCCGAGTTTTGTTTCTTGCGGAGGCCTATCTTCGGCACATGTTTGCTATGGGTCCTACATTTGTTAAGTGTATGATGAACATGTTCTTTTGCAACTAGAACAGGCCCAAAACCAAATACAAGTTATTTCAACAGGCCCATATTGGTTCTTGGTCGTGTCTAGTTTAAATTTTCTTTGGAGATTTTTTTTGCTAACCGAGTATCCTGAAAGGACCAAGCTTGCGCTGGTCACTATGTGTCCCACTTTGAACGTTCTTCGGTCTCGGGCGCTGGAGCACCATATGTAAATTACTCCAGTGGCCAGAATTCAAACCCGGATGGCGGTACTCACAGCTGTGAACCCTTTACCACATGAGCTAGCCCCAGTTAAACTTAAATTTTATCTAGATGAGTATCATAGTAATAGTTGTAAGCAGTCGGATACCCGTTTGGATTCAGATCGAGTACAAATTCATTTTAGATCTCGGATTTCAGTTTTTGTTGGCCATGCCTTAATAGTAATCATAGTAAAATATTAAAAACATACTAGATCCGATTAAAATATTTGGCTCTAATTGGTAACCATGAAAATACGAAAAAAAAAAAAAAAAAGAATGATAGAGAAAAAAAATATAAGAAATATCTACTACTTATGTTCCTCCCAAATTTGATAAGAGATAAATATAGTCTACAGTTCTTTAAATGTAATGAATACTAATGAATTATAGATAACAAATATTTTTTATAAATGGTGTAAATTATAAAAAATGATAAATTTACTATTCTCGTTCATTCTTTTTCTTTTTTGACGAATATCATAATTTTGGTGCTGATAATTTATACAACGTTGTGTTTGTTGAAGATCTTTTTTTAAAAATATATAATCATTAAATTTGAAGCTAGCAATCATTTGAATATCTGGAGGAGTTTGCTTATCCTTGTTAAAGCATATGCTTATCACTTTTGGTAGGAGATGATTAGCATTGAAATGCACGTAACAAATGAAGACGAGACTTAACATAACATAACAAGTAACAAGAGTCTCAACGATAAACACCTCAGGGAATCATACAATTTCTTTCTTTCGATTTTTCATCTTATAAAAATAAGTATATAAGAAACCTCGAAAAATCATGAGAGTTTAAGCAAATGTATAATACGAAAAGTAAAGAAAGTTAATCAGTAATTACGAGAAGCTGAGGCAGTTAAGACTGTAAGGATGAACAGAGTAGAAAAGATGCGAAGGACAATGCGAGTGAGAGAGTAACACGGTTACAGTAATTATGGACGTAGCCGCATATTGGAAGCCAACCGGCGTGTGTGTTACCATACTTTCCGATGTAACCATCCGACATGGCCGCAGAGAAAGCCGATATAGACGTCAGCGTCGTTAACTGTACAAACATTATTAAAACTTTTTAGGTTAATGCTTAATAAAAGAACTTGGAGAATTTAGAACCCTTGCGATTTATGTATAATAGCTTCTTTAAATTTTGGAGGTTAAAGCAAATATTAGTGTTCAGAACCGGCCAGAATTGGTCCTTGGCAAAATAGAATGAAATATTGGTCATAGGATACAAATTTTTTTGAAGAAAACTACATAAACACACACTTCCAAAATAATTTTTTAGAGTTCTAAATTTGTAAAAAAAAAAAAATTTAGTTGAAATATTTGATAAATGGCTCTTTAAATCTCAAGGCCGCCCTGGAACCGGCCATATCCATCTCAAAACGTTCATGTATATAGTCCATGTCATATATTCAGAAAGAAAAATGGAGAATAATTACCAAATCAAAGAAGAAGAGTGCAAAAACAAGTCCTCTTCTACGGACAGCTAAACAAGCCCATACGAGCGTAAACAATGTCATGCCGGCGATAGCTATGTCTGCATACACCAAATACCTGCGAAACATATCAAACATCTTGACATGTTTACCAAGAAAAAGTAGTAGCAAACACGAGATAAATAAATGAAAATAAAGATAAAATAGATGTGGATGAATGAGACATGAAAAGTTCAAGAATGGTTTTATTTTACATATTCTTCTAGTCACATTAGAGTGATATTTCTTCTTTAATATTTCTCCATTTTTTTTTTGCAAATTTTCCACTAGAATGTGTGAATCATTTTTTCGTACGTACTTTGTAATGTGATTTGGTGAATTGATGATGCTTCATTCCATCATTTTTAGTTCACTAATTAGATCAGTATGTGCACCTTGATACAATGAGCAAAAAGAGCATACCTAAAGGAAGATGAGTAGCTGTATGTAGCCTCAAAATTAATGCCATAAACAGACGCGACTTCATGGTTAGTGATCATGAGCCCCATGGAGGCCAATGCAGTGCCAATGGTTAACACTCTCATTGACACTTGAACCCCAATATTCATTAACGGCGTTCTTCTCCCATCATTGGCTCCCATCATTATTCAGAAGAATCAAGATTTTACTTTCCTTAAGATAAAGAACAAAAATGGATAAATGATACAAATAAGACAAGATATGGTTGTTGTTTGTTGTGGTGTAGATCCCAAAACTTCACCAAGACAAGAGAAAGAGAAGAGAAATGGTATGGATAAGAAGAGACAACAGATCATGATTTTATAGCAAATTAACATGTGGATGAGATCGCAAAACAACATATTTGAGGACGTTGGATGATCGAATCCTCTGCCTAAACAGCTGGGCACTTCCCGTTTGAATACATTAAATTTGGTAACAAATCTTTGAATATATATAGTGTATACACGTCACTTTAAATATTATTTGGTGTTTTAAAAAAGATTTTGGATAATTAACTTACTTTCTGTTTACTTACATATTGTTCATATCAAATTTCCAGTATCACGTTTGCCCCTGTGTCATTTATTTTTACATCCATTGATCACCTGTTCTATTGTTTTCGGCTTTGCTTAAATAAAAAAAAACTGAATAAGAACATAACTTAGCTTTTACCTACTTTTCAAAAAAAACTTAGATTATACCTATTATCCGGTAATATAGCTGATATTCCATAATATAAAAAATGTTGTTATATTCCATAATAGAAGAGACAACAGATCATGATACAACAAATTTGAATTAGTATCTAAGTTTGTAGGTGATTCGTTGGGTTTTATCTCACTTATTTTATTTTATTTTATTTTTTAAATCGTCATACAGATATAATTTTTTTAAAAAGTTAAAGTTGCATAAAAATTCTATTAAACTTTACCAAAAAAATAAAGAACTATTTTCTTATGTAGATTAGAAAAAAAATCTAAGATCTTTATTATATAGGCTGTAGAATTTTTAAAATTAAAATCATCTATAATATCAATATATTAGATAATTTTAGTTAAATTAATTAATATTTAAATATTAACTTTAACTATAAATTTAATTCATTTTTGAATAATTTTATATACTATTATTCTTAAATAACATAAATACAATGTATTTACATTATATAATTGAATTTTTTGATAATGTATACTTTGTTTATTCATATAAAGTATTTTAATTAATGTACAAATTATTTTATATATACATTACATACCTCACATGTTTTATTTTAAAACATCCACAACCAAAAATTTACCGCTACAACCAGTTTGACTGCAACAAAAATCTTTGCAAACATAAATCTACATCAATAAATTTACAGCTATAATCAATTCACCTACAATACAAATTTACAGACTTTTTTTTTACATTTTTCATTCCAACCAATCATCACCATTGTAAATAAAACACCTATTAAATTAAATTTTACATAATATTTTTGTTAATAGTGAAAGATTTGATTTTTTCTTATTAAGTAAATTGATTTTTATTAAATGCTTATAGAATTTTCAATACTCAAAATAATGGGCTACTTGCTTCAACTTCTCCAAATAATTATAAAAATTGATTTTGTATATCTGTGAAGATTTTGAACTGATTCAAACTGATAAACCAAACCTATGTTTTAGACTTTTACTTGAATCATCTATATTATTAAAGTAGAAGTACTTTAGGATTTTGTTTGGAAACATGGATAATAAGGATTGTTGAATACATGGATAGCAGTATTAAAATATTTCTTTTTATTTACAAATTTAGCCTTTGCATTTACAATAAATTAAATACTTCATTTTTATATTTTTTTATTTACAGATTCTGGTACTGCATTTAAAATCAATTTAAATTAAATAATTACAATTCCAAAGTTTATCTAACCAAATCGATATTTATATATTGACAATTAAAAATTTTAGTATGTTGTTTCATTTCAAAATAAATTAAAAAAAACAACAAGTTAATATATGAATAATACAATTACATCAAATTGCATCAAGTTATACGTTTTGAATATAATATTATGTATAAGTAAAAAAATATAATCAACATCTATATTATAATATAATATTCTATTCTATACGTAAATAACAAAACATAAAAAATATACAAAGGATTTTTTATAAAAGCCAGCGATTTATAAGTTTATGTTGAACACAAGTTAAATCAAACACCCGTGCAGGAGCGCGGGTCAAATTCTAGTTTGTTTTTAAAACCTCAAACCAAATCAAATACCAGAGTTGAACTAAAAGGAATCAAAATTATTTCCAAGTACTAATATTTCTTGTTAGAAATATTAAAAAAGTTATCTAATAGACAAATTACAAAATCAAACATGTCTTAATCAAAAGCCAGCGGATAAACACCTTCATAATCAACAACTCACAAATTGAAAGGATTAATTACAAATACAAAAAGAAAAGACCGAAAACATGAACAAAGAATCACAAATCCACCTCTTAAAATTAGACTAGACCAACATAAACAGACCTCCAATGTGAAGTAAACTACAAGTAGATTTTGATTCGCGCTTTGAAAGTACGGATATTTTTTGTTAAAGCACGGATATTTCCTTGTTGCCCATTTTCATAAATTAATTTATAACTTATAATTTGAACATACTTTATTCAAAAGTTGTATATCATAATGTAGTCTCAAGTGTAGATCATTTATTTAAGTTTTTTTTTTCTGTTTTGATAAAATTTTAAAATTTGTTAGTCGTAAATTTTATTTTACTTGAACCAAATTCTTTTATAAACACATCATTTTTAAGTTTAATATGATAATGGTTCATCAAACAAAAAAGGGTGTATCTAACAGTAATTGAATTATTAGGTATGATAAAGATGACATGGTATAATATGCACATTAGTTATGAAATATGTAAAGTTATATAAATATGTGAACAATTATTTCAAAATATGAAGTATGTGAATAATGTTTCATATTTTACTTAGTTGTTCACATTCTGGAATAAACAAAAGAACACATACAATATTTGTTAAATCTCACGAAATTTATTGGTTTGGTTGGTTATATAATCGGTTTAGGTGAACATATTTGTCTTGAGTTATAAGACGTTTATAAATAGAAATTATATATAGTTTTCACAAAGAATTAAAAAGTATATTATGGTCAGACCTTATCACATTTAAAATGGGTTTTGTTCATCCGACTTTTATGTAGATTTCAATTAGTTTTTGACAATTAAAGTTTTCGGATATAAAAATAAATTTGATGACATCATTTTAATTATATAATAATAATAATAATAAAAATATGGCTGTTAGATTATAAAAAAAATGATAAATTTAACTGTTGGACTTTTCTATGAAAAATGATCTCATCGGGAAACAAAATTAATTTTGCTATTATATATAAATAATTATTAACCAAACTACACTACTATGTTTTATCGGTATAAATGTTTTAGCATATCAAACTTATTCATGTATAAGTTATCAAAATAAACAAAACAATATATATTCTTGTAGATCATATATTCAAATTTAACAAAATTACAAATAATTTTTTTAATTTAAATTTAGTAAATAAAGGTTATTAAAAATCATTATTTTCAAATAATAACTTGGTTAAGGTTTAGCTGCTTCAATGCACATTTTCTCACATTCATTTTTGTCATCTCCGCAGATTGGCGCTCCTTTAGTGCAGCACCACTTACCAGATTGTCCTTTATCGCACGGTGATGCTTTATCTGTAAAAGACCTTTCAAACTGAAACCTATACAAAAGACAATAAAAACAAACCAATTAAAACACTATAGAAAATAAGATTATGTTTGTAATGATAGCAGGTGATGAGTAGTAGATTTTTGTAGGGGAATTCGAGAAAAGCTGTTTGACTGGTTTTATTCTATCTTTGTTCTAAAATATTAACGTCTTATTTCTTTTGAAACATTTTTATTTTGTTTCTGATTCCATATTAACACCACCTAAAATACCATCAACGATAGCCAAATGTATTGTTGAAAGGTCAAAAGTTTGTAGCTAACATTGATTAGCAATGGATTAACTACAAATTTGTTACTTAATTTTAATGGATTATTCTTTAGTTAATTATGTATCTAATCAATGCCGGAGCAGCCTCACTATTTTATTGGTTTCAAATGACACATTTTACGTGATTGTCACTTAAAAAAATTAGTCTAAACTACCTTTTGCCTAATCATCACAAGTTCACGTTGATACCTTACAATAACGCAAGTTTAAATTTTGTCATAAATAACGTTGTTCATTTCTAAAACCCAATGTTACTTTTGAAATGTATAAACGCTAAAAACATGTATTTTCAGTAACTCTATATCCAACTCATATCCTTTTATTCAATTCAATAAACCGAGTCTTTTACATTAAAATACAATTCAACAGTTTAAAAATGAATTTATTCTAGTTTTTCTCAAACATTTAGAAACTTTTACAAATACAATCAAGAAAACAATTATATATATCGAGATCTTCTTGAAGAAATCAAAATCTTTTAGCAGACAACATTAGTTGCTCCTGTAGAGACAGGAGTTGCTACTTCAAGCAACATGGGATTCCATTTCATCACCACTTTGTCACCGCACCTTCCATCAGCTGAAACTTCAGCGAACTGCATCTGAGTTGCTTCAACAGACGGGTTTGGACCAGCCAATGTCATCTTCTTCTGAGCTACAGACTTGAGCCTGTACCTCTCTGCTCTTGACCCAATCACCTGTCCCATAACCGAGGCTGCTATGGTAAACACCATGGCCATCTTAGGCATCAACACAGACTTCCTCAGTATTCCTATGAATGGAACCGCTGCATGAAGAGCTATAAACCAAGATGCTGAGAACTTTTCAGTGTGCTCTCTCCAAACCCCAAGAGGCACGTTTAGCGCCATTCCAAGCATCCCTATCACTAGTACTTTGGATGATAAAGGCTGTGGGCGGAGGTTCTTGGCGAAACCTGTTTTTGATATGGCTGCTCGAGCTGCTACTATTGCTTTAGGGCACTTGTAATGCATTCCTGGAGGTGGTTGCAGGATCTTTGCCACGAGTGGTGCCACACCACTTACAGCTCGATAGGATTTAGCAATTGGGCAGTTTCCAGTTTGAAGCCAGTCGTCACTCATAGATTCATGGTTCCTCCCTAAAGAGCAGCCAACAACAAGTGAGTGATGCTCATAATCCAACAACACAATGCATGTTTCAGGGTTTAACAATGAGAAGAGGATAAAAGCTTTACCTTGGAAGAATCATTCTTTTGGAGGAGTCAGACTTTCTCTTAAACATGTCGGAAAACGCATCAAATCCAAAAGGCCCTCCAGGTCCAAAAGACGAGAGACTGATGGTGGCGGCCTTAGCAGCAAGTGGGTTGAACACAGGCGCAGACTTGTCCTCAGCTTCAGCTCTAGCGCTGTGAGAGAGAGGGACAACTCCATCTTGCCCGTGGAAAAGCCTAAAAGCCATATCAAAATTGGGTCCATCCTCAAATATAGGCCCTTGACCAGCTCGTGCCTGCAAGGAATTAATAATAAGTCAATGATGAGAAACAATACAGTGCAAGGGACTTTAAGTGTACTTACAGGCATGGGGAAAGGCAAGGAGGAAGAGAAGGAGAGATTGGTGGGCTCATTGATGTTCCTCAAGAAAGGGCAACGGAGAATGTCAAACTGAGAAGCCATGTCGCTAGAGTCTCCCGAACAATTAGCCATTCTTGGTTTGTTGGAAGAATCTGAACAACAACAACAAAGCAAATGAATTATAAAATACGCTTTCTTACAAACACAAAACAACAACGACAACGAGCAGCTAAACCACAATTCGAGACAAACAAAAACTCAAACAAACAATCCAAGAAAGACAGAGGATACACAAAGTATCTAACTTTATATAGAGAGATATAGTTAGATGCTTCCAAGCTTAAAGCTTTTGATACTACATCAACTATTCCAGCCGAAAAGTCGTTAAATTGAAGAACAATTCGCGTATAATTGAAACCACTATGGAGATTGAGTGAAGCATATAAAAATAGGAAGACAAGTTCTGTAAATCAGATCTAGATTGAGACGATAAAATCAAATTGGGGGGAAATGGCGAGACAGAGAGAAACTTACGGAGAAGAGACGGAAGACGCCGAGGATGATGATAATCGGAACAAGTGAGGAGAGGCGTGTGGGAGGAACGATGAGAAAGAAAAGCTTCAAGGAAAGAGAAGACAAGAGGTGGATAACAAGTTAGGTGGTGAACATTGATTATTATTATTATTATATTTATTAGTTGTTGAAAAAAACTTTAGTTACCTGCTTCGTGCTGACCACGCGTTCTCTTGCTCAGGCCATCTACTTTGACAATTTTGCAATAATAATGCAATTTGTGCGTTACTTCTTTGTTCTATAGTCATAACCATTATTTTGTCAAAGTCTATCCCACATTTTCTTCTTTGTTTTTTTTTGTCTACAGAATTTAAGGGATGGTATGTTCCTCCTTTGACCCAATGATTCCGTTTACATATGGTTCAGAGATTTAAGATTGGTAACATTCAATTTGGTTTTAATTTGTGGGTGTAGGGAGTATAGTGCCCAAGGTTTCCTTTCCCTCAACTCTTAAAAGAAAAAAAAGTAACAATCACAGCACTATCAATATCAAAAAAAACTTTGACTGAACAACAAAATTAACAGGGTATTGTATGTATGTAATGTATGTATGTATGTATGTAATGTATGTATGTGTATGTATGGGAAGTTAGGCCTTATTATAAAAATGTAACGTGTTGGTTTTGAACCCAATGGGGTTTTTTCTTTATTTTTTCTTTCAAGACAGGAGGCTTGACGTTGGGGGACAAGCGCGACGATTGGGCTTCACCATGCATAGACTATTAGTCCAGTTGGCATGAAAGTTACTTGCAAATTCAGATATGGATAAGTTGTCAATTATGGCTAATGAGAAAAACCAATGTTAAATCATTAGGCCTAGTTAGACATTTTACATGAGATTATTGATTAGAAGGACATCTTGACCGATTTTGAATGGTTAAACTGAATTTTTTTTTAAAATATATCCTAGAAGAAAATTGATTTGTTTAGTATAATTTGCTGATTAAGCAACATGTAGATACCGCTTAAAACCATTTTTTTAGAACACTGAAAAACAGACCAAAGTCTTGAGTTCCTTGCGTCCCTAGTCATGCGCTGAAGGTTCATTAGGCTTTGAAAACTGCATGATCTTTGCATATATATTAAAACAAATGTCTAAGCAATTTCATACAAAACAAAGTTGCTCTTTCCTCCTACTGTACGACAAATTTATCCTTCTCAAATTCTGGAATATTATTGAGATGAAGGTATGATGTGAAGTGGAAGGAAATGTAACCAGTCGAACTTTTAAGCTCCACCATAACAATTGTGTATTGTGTTATATCACAAAGGGTGAATACATGAAGAAAAAGCTAAGATGGAAAAAATATCTACTAAAGGGTAAAGCACTTTAAATGGACGGTGAATTAAGGGTAACATACTACTATTATATATATACTACTATTTATATATAAAAAATATGAGAATAACTTCGATCCGTTTCGAGACAAAATGTTTAGACCTAATGAACATACTAAGAATCTGATGTACTGGAGCATTCACGACGAAGATTG
Organism: Moricandia arvensis; assembly: GCA_905132765.1. Classification (NCBI taxonomy): domain Eukaryota; kingdom Viridiplantae; phylum Streptophyta; class Magnoliopsida; order Brassicales; family Brassicaceae; genus Moricandia; species Moricandia arvensis. The sequence continues at coordinate 36,216 of CAJHQP010005175.1, read as the reverse complement.
AGGTTTCGAGAAACTACAAGAGGATTTGAGGACGTGAACCTAGTTCATATTCCTCGAAATAAGAATGCGTCGGACGGACTCGTTAGCAAAAGAAGTAAGAACAATGGTCGTATATTTTCCCATATAAATCAGATATGGACATACGGATGTGCTCTCGGAGAATCGGTTTCTGGCCACAACCTAATCTAGTTAAATGGATAGTTGACAAAATTATAATAACAATAATAATAATATACACAAATAGTCAGTCTTGATCGATTTTTTTTCACGAATAAAAGCCCAACTACTACCACCTGCAAACGTAGCTTTGTAGTTGGTAACGGTTGTTGGCGTTTTGCAAAAATCACAAAAACACTATAAATCGTTTCAAACCGCTCTAAACCTTTCAAAATCAAAAGCTTGCTCCAACTAGCGTTCACGCTTGCGGGAAGACAAAATAATTTTTTCAGAAAAATATATTAAAATAAAAAAATCTTTAGTTAAATTCACAAATTTAGAAAATATAAATACTCAATATTATATTTTAATTTTATTATAAAACTGTAATAATATATAATTTACTATGATTTTTAGACATTTAATATATAAATACATATATATACCAAAAAATAATTTTGTTTATAATTTAATACTGTGATTTTATAAATACAATTTCATACATATCATAATAATATAATTATTAATATTTTCTAATTATATATACTTTTAATATTGTTAAATTATTAATAAACTAATGTCGCATTTGATTGTCAACTAGTCACAAGTAGCTCGCAAACACACTAATTTCTAACCATTGTACCAATCGTGTAAATTACTTAGTAACGCTTAAAGTCGCAGTCACATGCATCCGCAAACCCCTGCAGCCGCACCCGCAACAACTGCGTTTAACCAGTCAGGCCCTAAGTCCTGAAGTTATTTTTTTTATCGAAAGTCTTGAAGTTATTATTCCCCCTTTAATCAATGTACTAGATGATTACCCGCGCGCATGCGCGGAGTGAAATTAATATACTAATTATCGTTGAATATTAATTTTGATTGTTCAACCATGATGTCATAAGTCTTCAAATTTATAGTTATGGATCGTCAATATAATGTTGATGGGTAGGGTGATGTTTGTTAATATTTTTTTAAAAATATTTAATTTACATTGGGCTTCAATGATATCATTTGAATGTTATAATTCACCATCTCACTTCGATATAGATAATCATATTTTGAAATGATATGATCAAGTAACATTTGAGATTCATGCTTGCGCATAATAAAGATTAATTATGTATACAAATTTTTTGTAGATAATATTATTTATTTTGTATTAATTTACATATTATGCAATAATAAATATATTAAATAATTGAGAAGCAAATAGCTATTATGTATACAATTAAATTCGAGTAAGAACATAAATAAATAAAAATCTTTCTTTTTATTTACAAAACTTTTTGTTGATAAAAATAAAATAAACCATCTATTTATTTATATAGTATATAATTAAAATCAAATGATATTGATATAGATATATAATATATTTAATATAAATATTTATTTATTGAGGCTTGATACTCATATGATTTTATTAACATTTTTATATTTGTTGTGACAAAAAAATTATTTTTATTAATATAAATATTATTTTTATTAACATGTTTATGTATTTTATATATGATATATATATATATATATATATTAATTTAAACGATATTGAAATAAATGTATATATATATAAATGAGACTTCATATTTACATGATTTATGATCATTATATCTTGTTATAATAAAAAAGTTAAACAATTGATCAAACAATTTCGTCGTAGATTTTTAACAGCCTTAGTAATTTATATTACAGAATTCAAAATATAGAAATTAGAAAAAAATTAGATTTTTTTATTATATACTTATGTGATTTTTAAATGTCTTTCAAGAATATAAAATTGAACAAAAATGATGGAAGATACATATATTGTTATCAAATGTTCATTATTAAAAATCATTTTCACATATTTGTTAATCATATTAGGTAATTTTGTAGCTTTTATTTAAGGAAATAATAGAAATTATTATTTTATACACGAATAACTAATCTGATAATTAGTTTAATAAAAAGTATAATATATATTTAGATGGACTAACTTATTTTTTTTAAGATTTTAAAAAATCATTGTAATGATGACATGTGACTACCAAAAAAGCTCGTATATATAGTTCCATGATTAATATATATAGCTCGTACATATTATAAAATAATAAAATAATACATATCTATATATATATTAAATAATTGAGAAACCAATAAATTACCTAGGATTGATAACTTATTTCTTAAGGATTTTAATATTCTAAGAATAATATATATAGTTCGTATATCAATATGTTATAATGACATGTGTGTACCAAAATTTGTTGTAATGATCCATCTAAGTATGTAATTAATATATATATATATTATATGATATATAGTTTAATTTAAACAATATTAATATATATATATATAATCTGAATATATATTAAATGATATTTAATATTCATATGATATTATGATCATTTGTATCTTTTTATAACAAAAAATAAAATAAAAACATTGTTCACAAAAATTTGATTGTAATGCTTTTATTGTTTTAGTAATTTATAGTTGTTTTTAAAAATTCATAATATAACATGTAAGAATTTTTATTTAGATTTTTTATTATATGGTTAATGTGATTGTTTAATTTTTTAATAATATAAATTAAAAATGATGAAGAATACAAAATATATTATCAAATCTTTATTATTCAAAACATTAATTGTCACATATATGTTAATCATATTAGGTAATTCCGTAGCTTTTATTTAAGAAAATAATGGAAAATATCATTTTATGCACTACTAATCAATATGAATGTTAATTTAATAAAAATATAATCTATAATTAGATGAACCAACTTTTTCTAAGGATTCTGATAATCATCCTGGTGATGGACACGTGTCTACACTTAAAAGTTCTAATGCTCCAGCATTAATATATAGGGGATATTACTATATATGGGGTTCAAGGGATAGCTTTGTTCAGACCCGGTCCAGGCAGGCTGGGCATAGGCAAAGAACCGACTATTTATGGCATTCCGAATTATACAATAATTTTAGACGTATATGGAACACTATAAAAAATTATATGAAGAATAAGGACATAAATTTGTATTTCAGGATAGGCACTACATGTTTTTTTAAAAAGTTAGACCGGCCCTGGCTTTTTGTTCTCCTTTTGTTTCTTGTTCCATTGACCATTTTTTGGTTAATAGGTATTTGTATGTGTTCACTTATTAGTGCATCCTTGACCTTGTGTTTGTGATGCTTGTGAATGAATCTTTGAACCTAATACATTCAGTCAGATGACCATAAAAGTTGGGACTTGGCGTTGTTATTTTAGTGATTAAATTATGTGTATTTAGGCATATTATTGGTTTCAATTAATATTTAATAAAATCACTAAAGATAATATAACCTTTCTTCCGTGTTCAGCAAAGTATGCCACTCACTAAAGCTCTATTTGACTGGTGATTCATAGGGCAACGAAGTAAAGCTGTTTGTTAGCAGTAAAGCATACTCTACCATCCCTAATAATTTCGCATATATCCCTGATTTGATCATTTACACTTTGCAACAACATTCTTAAGATTGAATAATATTTTGTAAGTGCCTTATTTAAATCTGATGTCGGTATATGTATTCTGATTCTAATGTACTACTTGTGTTTGGAGCATGAAGCAGATGCTCTTCTCCTACAATGTTGACATCTTATAGACTCAGTTAAATATATTTGAATTCGGAAGTGAAGACGAGGAGTCGGGGTTGGTCCTCGATATAGCCAAATGAAATATTGTATAGGTTTTCAAAAAATTTCAAAAATTATATTGAAAAAAACTTTTAAATTTATTAAAATAATTTTTTTTAATAAATCTTATTAAATTGTTTAGGCTTTTTTTTAAATTTCAGGACGGTCCCTACGAGAAGGAATGGTTGGGAACGAGTTTTAACCGTCTAATAAGGAATCTGCTTGGTTGGATGGAACCACTCCCTTTGACCGTAGAAGAACCACAGAGACTCCATAAAGTAAAAAGTTCCATTGCTAATTATTTACTTATTTTATTACAAGAAACTTTTTAATCAGTCAATTAGTGTTTGATTAAGAGAGTGAGACTAAAAACGAAAGGTGGAAACAATAATCAAGATGCAAATGGGTTTTCATTAGTCAATCCTTTTCATACACTTTTTGTTTCAACCAGACGTTTTCTGTTTCTCCTTTGATATGTTATTTAATTTGGTATATTCTACTTTTCTCGTTTTTTTTTGTTGAATTGATATACTATAATACTACGTATAAGCTTGTAAACTGAACACTACACTTTACCACAAAATGAAAGTGATTTATTCCACTTCTTATTGAAATGTTATGTTACATGATACTAATTATAGCAATTGTTACGAATAATGACTTTCACATGAAAAATGCTAATTTTTCAGCATATTTAGCAATGGTGACATGGTCCATGTTACCCCCATCGGTACGTATGACGACATACTATATATCACGCCACATGATATTCAAGTTACTCTGTCTTGAAATGGCAAAACGACAATGAAAGTAAAATCGTGACTAGTTCATTCTCACCAACTACAAACATTATAATAGTTACATACATATACGTAAATATCTGACAGTGGTCATGAGGGATCACCATAATGCGTCAAAGTAAGTAGTGGTTGATGATAATTACCTTATCGCCTGAACTTTCTAAATTCAGCATTTAACATGCCACTTCCATTTTTTTTACTAGTACTCACTATCAAATTTATCTTGACTTTGATTCAAGTTTCATTACTGCTCTATAGAGGTTCTATTTATATATATTTTCATCGATTTATATCCATTTAAATATATTAAATAATGCATTTTACTGGTAACAATAGATGGAGTTATAAGTGTATTTGGGGTAGTTTCACAAATTTAAAGAAAAAGCAAGAAAAATGTTTTTAACAATTGGTTGAATAAAAAAACCTTCAGAAATCTACTTATCGATATCTAATTTGACAAGGTTAAGCTTAGTAACTGATTTATGTATAAAGGTTAAAAAAATACACATAATCTCTAAATTATATACTTTCACATTGTCCTCACCAGTGTTATTTGAAAAAGCAATATAATATCCTCACGTTCAATACTATCAAAAACGAGATCTAAAAACTCCCAGGCACGGAAATCGAGAACGCGCCGTCACCCTTGCTCTCCGACGCCGGTGGTGCCTCTGGCCGCCGGCGTTGGTCTCTCTGTCACTCTCGTTGCACGCTACCACCTCTTGTACCACTTTGTTTTATTCTTTCACTTTTCTCTTTTAACGGTATCACCTTTGTCTTCGCTTCTCCACCTTTCCTTCGACAGTGTCTTCTTCGTCGTCTTGCTCCATCTCTCCGGCGGTCCTCTTCGGCACCTGTCTCCTGGTGTGACGGAGGTGACGGGTCTCCTCCTTCCGAATTGGATCTCACCAGATCTGTTTGCTTTTGGGGGTTCCGCACAAATCTGTTATCACCATCGTGCATCTCGTCGTCGGCTTCTCTGGGCATCCCAGAAAGTTTTTCACGCTCCTTGTGCTCACCACACCTACAGCCGTGGATCTCCTTGGTGTTCTAGATCTGTGAACTACGGCTTTTGGACCGAAGGTATACACCAGAAATCGCCTCCCCTCCCACTGCAGTCACTATCCTCTTTCTCTGCCACTGGAGCTCCCAAGATTTTTTCACCAGTGGGCTTTGTCTTTGCGGCGAGTTTACCGTGCTTAATCTGTCATGTCACGCTGGAAGAGTCAACGTCTCCGGTGAACATCTTACTGGCTCCCTGCTTCTCGGCATCGTCAACTCATGTATCTCCAATGACCATACTTCTGATTACATCTCCGTTCTTGTTATCGAACGTCTCAAAGTCACAAAGAAATATGTTATGGATCAAGATCATTTTGATAGTTGGTGATATTAAGTTTCAGTTTAGCCCATCAGATTTCATGCCTAGTAAGATAGGTATTGTAGTTTTGATGATCTTGGCTAGGCCGCAAAGGATTTTCGGTGGGTTCACCGTGGCCTTTGAGTTGCGTTTAATGCAAAATTTCTCTTGTTTTGAAGACTAATCTAACTTTTCATTTACTGATGGATTCATCGGGACCAGCATTACCATCCTTGCTTCCTTTTTAAGGAATGCTTCCCCTCCAATCTTGTGGAGGTATTTGTTCATATCTATAACCGTCTTGTTATCTTGTGGAGCGGTCCGTTTGGGGCCTGAAGATGCAGCGGATCTCGTATCGACGAGTTTCCGAGGTGAAGATTGGATGTTAACGTCACAATTTAAGGTGACTATCTCTCTTTTGTCCGACCATGTCGTGATGGTTACACCGACGCATTCAAGCACCATCTTGAGTTCTCTGTCACTTTCTTCTTTCGAAGACTTATCTATTTTAGCTTGTGTTGTTGTAGTTTATCTTTTCATTCAAGAGGATAGATAATTCCCTCTAGTTGTAGCCGAGCAAGTTGAAGTTAATGAAAAAAGTTGTGTTCAAAAAAAAAAAATCTCTAAATTATATAGTTTAGTATACAACACAGAATCATGGTGTAACCATAATCAGAAGTGATAAGATTTTTATATAGGTAACTGATTTGGTGTTGTTAATAAATCTGACACTAATCTAAAATTTGACTAAAATGTCTTTTATATGCAATGTTTTCTCATATAAATATCATTTTCATATACTCTGGTCGTTCAAATAAATTTACCAAAACCATGATTTTTTAGAAGCAAATATGTGTTTTGGCATTATATGTTAAAATATAACATATGTTCATGATTATAATTTTATAAGTAAGTTTCTTTAGGATATTCCAAACGCTAATCAAATCTTCATAAAAATACTTCTAGTTCCCAGTTTACCATACACAAATGATTTCGTTTTTGATAAAAGTTATAAACATTAAAAATATAAACATAAATAAGTACATAAATTCAAAAAAAAATCAAAACCTGTTTTATAACTATGTCACATAAGTACTAATAAACATAACAAAGAATTTTAACTTAAAACATTGATATATCATATAACTCAAGTAATATTAGCAACTAGTTGAATGTACTGCTTTGATAACATTTTTGCTACAAAAACAAGATTATCTAGACATTTATTGAAGATTTCTGTTGGACACAATAGTTTATTTGAAGATAATTAGATTAACATGAAAAGTAAGTGGAACATTAATAAGCATGATGGTGAATCTTTACTTATACGGTTACACACGCTACAATCACATCTAAGATGAAAACGCACTATTCTTTTTGTTTTATACATTTAGTGTTTGCTTTCTTCTCTAGTCGTTTATATACATTATCACAGGGAACACATAATATTATTATCTGTTGTTATGAAGGCTAATAAAATAGAATTAGTTACGGACCTAATTTTGGCTGCCAAATCATGAAGTTCAAGAGTGTTCTAAGACAACATAAAATATGTCACACGTGGCGGACACCTAAACGTTCATTTTACTGGTACGTGAAATAAAAGGACCGAACATGGGTTGCACCTCAATGTAACTTCGATATGTAAAATGGGAACTTGAGTTACTGATCCGTTTTTTGTCCTGGCGTGGTTTAGAAAACATATTCCTCTCTAAATGCCTCTTCGTGTTCGATATTGGGTTCGGTATGGCTCAATTTTCTCTCTTGCATGTAGCCAGTTAATTGGAGTTGTGTATTGTAAATTTACCATGCAAACTTTGGAATAGTAAAAAAAGAAAAATTTGAATAGTAAAGCACAAATTATAAAACATGTATAAGTTATATATATGTATGTATATGTAAAATAGGTATGTAAACTAGTTAGCTAGTACGAGTCCTGGTAGAATACTGGAAAATTACATAATTGCATAAATCTAGTGATGAAAGGTAACCAACAACCAAACGTATTTATGGAATATATTTATTTGAATGGTTGGCCATAAATCTAACAGCCGAGCAATGATTTAATTTATTGGTCATGCCAAAAGAACAAATCACCAATAAGTTTAGCTCAATTTTTTTATTATCATTTGGTTTAAAGGAAAAAGAAAGCTCACTTAAATGGCTAAGATAATAATATAAACCAAGGTTTGGCATAAAGTTTGACATTAATATAATTCACGCCAAGAGTGCATACCACATAAAATTATCGAATATTTACTATTTAAAACAAAAAAAAAACTTAAGAAATACCTGAGACCATCAATATGCGATGTTCTTCTCTCTCTTAGACCACGAAAACGACAACGTCCCCAACCCTCTCTATATATAGTGTGCATGATTGGCCTCGTAGTTATAAATTCATATCGAAGAAAACTCAATTAGAGCTAACAAGAGTTGAACACCTCCTCTTGTTACCTTATTCATTTTCTTCGATAATCTTATTCAAAAGTAGAAAGATATATAGTCGAAAGCTCATTTACAAAACAATCAAAATGGCTCTAAACGTATTGGCCTTTACATTTGGAATCATGGGTAAGTATCTAAGTTTTCATCAACTTTTTTGTTCAAGAAAAAGCATCAAATTTATAACCGACACTCTCCATGTTAGTATATATGTATATGTCCATTTTAACTCACGGTATCTTTGATAAACGTTTCTTTACAGGCAACATCATATCGTTTATCGTTTTCTTGGCACCAGTGTAAGCATCATCAATTTCAAACACTCACTTTCTTATATGTTTCCTCTTTATCGACTAGTTTAATAAATATATTTTGGATATTATTTTTCATGTACGTGAAGGCCAACGTTTGTTAGGATCTGCAAGAAAAAATCTATAGAAGGCTTTCAATCACTTCCCTATGTGTCAGCTCTCTTTAGCGCGATGCTATGGATCTACTACGCTATGCAGAAAGATGGATCAGGCTTCCTTCTCATTACAATAAATGCAGTTGGATGCTTCATAGAAACCATCTACATCATCCTCTTCATAACCTATGCTAACAAGAAAGCTAGAGTACGTGTTAACACATATCATTTCCCTTGGTAATATTTAAAATGCACTTATATAAAAATATGTTAGCTGATGAGATATAAAACAACCGTGTAGATATCAACTTTAAAGGTTCTAGGGCTCTTGAACTTCTTGGGTTTGCTGCTATTATTCTTGTATGTGAGCTCTTGACCAAAAGGTCGAACCGTGAGAAAGTCCTTGGAGGAATTTGCGTTGGATTTTCAGTTTGCGTCTTCGCAGCTCCTTTGAGCATCATGGTACGTCTCTATATACTTGCTACATAAACCTATAAGACCAACATTAACCCTGAAACGGTTTTAGAGTTGCTTAAGTTTTTTTTCTAAAAAAAAATTAAAAAATAATCAATCGCAGACCGTCACATGTCGATGAAATCCGCGAACAGGTGGGGTCTGCGAACAGGTGGAGTTCGCAAACGGTCAAAAATCCCTTCAAAATTGTTGTTTATTTAACAACGATAAGCACCGGTTTTTCATAAAAAAATGGGAGCCACCACTAAACATTTCCCTTTAAAAACTCCCGTTAATTATGCCCTAATATATAATACTCTGAAGAGTAAAAAATCATGAAGAATATATAATACTCTAGAGAAATTTATTTCATTCTTTTTATGGTATTAGCATCTCTTTATGTTTACGTATATTATATCGTTTTAACATGTGAAAGTAAACAAAAAATGATGCAGAGAGTGGTGATACGAACAAAGAGTGTGGAGTTTATGCCCTTCTCTCTATCATTGTTTCTTACACTCAGCGCCATTACGTGGCTCTTCTACGGTCTTGCTATTAAAGACTTCTACGTTGCGGTGAGTCTTTTTTTATTATAATATTAGATCTTTTACAAGCATATAATTATGGACAGCGTAACATGATCATATCATATGTTATTATGGATGGTGCATGTTTAAAGAGGAAAGAGTTTCCACAACCTTTTGTCTCTTTTCCCTTTATATTCCTTCTATATAAAGAAGGAGAATATATGATTTGAGCCGTACTCTTCTTTTGCTTTATGCTAACAATCATATTATTATATATTTATTTTTCTTTAATTTGACGGAAATTAATGGGATTTTTACTTGTTCACAACAAATGATTAATGGGTGATTACTTTTTTTTATTGAAGCTTCCAAATATATTGGGTGCGTTTCTGGGAGCAGTTCAAATGATTCTCTACATCATATTCAAGTACTACAAGGCACCAAAAGTTGATGACACAGAGAAACCCAAAACGGTGCAGGATCATTCCATTGACATGGTCAAGCTTGCATCAACAACTCAAGTTTCCGGTGATTTGACGGTTCAGCCTCAAGCTAATGGTGGTGATTTAGAGGGTCAGATGGAAAAGAATGTGACAAACCAAATCCAAACCTAAGTGGTTTTATTTTTATTTTATATATTATTGATTTTATGAATGTTGTACTGTTGAGTTGTATTTCACTAGATTGTACTTTGTCCCCAACATATTATTTCGAAATATTTCGAAATTGTATTATCTTTCAATAAGTATGTTTTAGTTTTAATAAAATACTTCTGATGTTCTCTACTCACAAATACTTGATTCTCCTCTATATTACCTCAACATGTAAGAATTTAAGTTTATTAAGGCCATGATTAACCCGGATCTTTTAAAGTGAAGTTTTTAACGTAAAATTTGTTTTTTTTTAATTTTCTTTTTTTTTTACATTTTTCTCGTTAAGAGACGTCTCTTATGGTTCTTATTTAAGAGACGGTTCTTAGGTTTTTTTAGTTAAAAGCTAAGAAACGTCTTTTAGAAAAGGTAAGAACTCTACTTTAATAGACTCCGGTTAATCTTATTCTAAGTACCCGCGTGATTCTCCTTCTTTATATTACCTCAACATGTAGGAAATTCACGCGCGTAAAAACTACCAAAGCCATTGGGCTTTATATATTGTATTTCGTTAGAAAAGGGTATCGCTACGACCCAATTACTTTTAACAGCCCAAACTATGCGATTTGTAATGGCTTTCCTAGAAGAATCTCTAGGGTGGGATTTTTTACCCGGATCCAAAAACCAAAACTGGAATCGACCAAGAAACTGGTTTGGATCAAGTACGGATAGCGCCATTTATTCTATTGAGTCTTGTTATAGAGGATATGCGGTTTTGGACTCGACCCGAGATCTGAGACCCGATGGATATCCGAAATACCTGAAACTTCTAGTATATATTAGGTGTATATAGGTGTTTCAATATAGTTTTGGTATTACAGATTATTTTTAAATTTCGGGTTTGAGTTTTTCAGCTATTGGTTTGGGTTTCAAGTAAAGACCCGACAAACCCGAACCAAATCTGAACTGAACTCGAATTGACAAAATCTAATTACTTTATTGGGTCCAACTTTATATTTGAACCGAAATAGAACTGACATGACCTAAATTGAACCTGAAACGACTAATTATAATTACTTTATTAGGTCTAAATATTTAAGATCCAAAGGATCCGGATCCGATAAGACCCGACCCGAACCTAATATGAAGATCCGAATGTCCAGACCTAAAATCTCCAATGTTACAATGAGAGATGCACAAAAAAAACCTGAATAGATATAAAATTATGTAATGTGTTTTGAGGCTTTCAATTATCTTTCGAATGCTTTTTAATTTAGAAGACATATTATCTTATTCTGTTGATAATATGTCTCTATATAAGAATACAATAGGTGTCTTCAAAATAAAAGCATGATGGATTGGATCTCTCTCTCTTATCTCCTCAAATCTTTTAGAGAGAGATCATCTTGGCTTTCTAGCGCTCGTTTATTTTTCGTTTGAGCTCTTCTCTGGGCAACAGTGTTTCCGACGATTCTCAGCTCCGGCGATGCATTTATTCTCTAGTGGCCGGCTAGCTTTGCCTCCGGCGACCTTATCTTCCTCTCTGGTGATGGACGGTCGGCTATTGACTCTGGCAAGAGATGGCTTCCAAAGCATAATCTTGGTTGGGTAGTAACTTGAGATTCATCTCTCATCTTTGGTGAATTTTAATTAAGTTTAGTCCGGTTCTTCCGGAATTTTATTTTCTCTCTGTTTTTTTAAGTTTCAATAGTTTCTTTGGTTTCAGAATTGATTTGGTCTTGCTTTGGTTTATTTGGTTAGCTATGATCTTTTTCCATTTTGTGGGTTGTTCCTCCGTTGTGCTTCTTCTTATCTTTAAAGGTATGGATGCGCATTCAGGTTCCCAATCGTGTTTTGGTTCGGGTTTAATCGGTTTTCAGGTTTACGAAAATCAGCTCTATGCGGATATTATAAAATTTTGGTTCGGATTTGATTCGGGTTTACTAATTTGTACTTGATTATATCCGAAAAATATTTAATAATGTATTAAAATAAAGAAATCTTATCTAAATATACTGTATTTTTTATGTCTCGGTGCCATAATATACGTTAACCAAAAGATCATGTGTACATCAGCTTGATATAAAACTGAAATGTACTTAAATCACACATAATGAAACATAAAATACTGAAATTAACAACTAACGATTATATAAACGTAAAAACACTATTTAGACTTTAAAATAACAACATTGTTTAAACTTCAAAACAAATAAACTAAACTTCAAATACAATTTAAACATAAAACATTAATATTTACCAAATAAATAAATATTAGACTAAGTGTTTGAATTAATTATTTATGTAATACCTAATTATTGTAGGTATTTGTGTTTTAGATACATATTAGAAATTGAGAGTTGGTATGGTACAAGTTTTATTGGAATTTTGAAGTTTCGAGTTTTTTTCGGATATCCATTTAAGTTTGGATTCGGTTCGGCTAAAACTTATAACCTAAAATATCATAAAACAAAATCCATTCGTATTTATGTAGTGTTTGGATAGGTTTGGATTCATTGGATCGGGTTCGATTTATTTGCCCAGGACTATTTATGGCTCGTCCTTTTAGTATGCTTCCACTAATTCTTACACCGACTTAGCTCACATGAAACCAAAAACACATTTTTTTAAAGTTGTTTGCTTGTTCAAGTAAGAAAACAAGCTCCGCATGAAAAAAACAATTATCCACTTCTTAGACGTTCCCGTTTTGTAAGAGTCCATGACTCCATTTTCTTATCGTTCACGTTTTGTAGGAATCATTAACTCCAACCTTATTTGTTGTTCCTTTAAATCAATGAGAAAAACTAAAGTTATGTAGTCTTCACATGAAACTTGTAGTTATTTTTGTGAGTCTCTTTGGCTTTGAAGAGAGAGTCCATAAAACAAACTCAAGAAACTTCAGATTGTTTTTAAGTTGATGTGAACTCTAGCCGCAAGCATATCATGCAGCTTTGGTTCTCTCTTCATTGTTTTTTCCTGATTATATCAAACTGATTATATTATTCAGGAAAAACAAATTAGAGTGCAAGTGCTCTTACGAGTTGGTGAAAAAGAACTCAAATTTTGCATTTATTAGAGTAACTCCAACCCTAAGACTGAAACCAATTACATTGTTACACTAATCTACAACATGCATCCAACCCCCCATGCAGGTGGAGCCACAAATCAAATAGAGCTACCTTTTCATAAGCTAACCTCCAATCATATTTGCAAGTTCAATTGCTTAACGTCTCCAGCTCGAGCCTTTAGATTCCTCCAGCTTTCTAATCTTATTCAACAACTCGTCAATAGTATTGGAGGCCTCCTGCAATGAAGATGAGCATACAAAAATGTTAATCATGAAGAGAGGTTTTGTTTTAGTGAAATGAGGAGGAACCTCTAGCTTCTTTCTCAGATTTTCTTCCTCTCCATCACGTCTGTCTCTTTCCTCTGTGAATATCTCAATCAGATTCTCTTTATCTTTGCTCATTTCTTCTATTTTTTCCCTTGCTAGATTAACCTAAATCAGCCATGGAGGATTCCATCAGGTTTGGAAAAAACAAAATGTAGAGAGAGTTAAAAGAAGATGCCAAAGAGTATGAACTATACCTCATCTTCAAGGGCCTTGCTTCGCTCTTTCTCACGTCTCAGCTCCTCTTGCAAATACTGAGAGTACCAAGGCACAAAAAAAATATAAAAGATCTGTTACAAGGGGAAGCTTTGAGATTATTGGTTGGGAGTGTTTACCACTGAACTATCTTTCCCTGACACACCATTGTCCCCTTTATGATGACTAGGATATGAGCTTGAGTAAAACTTGTCAGAAGCTCTAGTTTTGATGCCTGATGGAGCAGATCCCTCATGATCATTTTCTGGTGATGTGTCTACAATCCAATAGAAAACACCTTTTCAAATGTCTGTTTCCTACTATATTCGTTTGGACCTTAGAAAGAAATAAAGACACTGTACCTCTGTGACTATGTCCGTTTCCAGGCTTGTATCGCCTAGGTGCATAGCCAATTTTGTGACAGTTGGTGCTCCTGATCAAAAAAGGAATGGGAACATCATAAGACATGGAACATCCAAGTCAAAGCGCTTAAGATACATGAGGAAAGAATCAGACCAATAAATCTTCTGCATTTGAACTAGACGTGATTCGAGCCTAGAGAGAACTGTTGTACGCTCAAAGCCTTGCTTATCATGAGCAGGCTCAACAAAATTAGCTTCAAGAACACCTATTAGCAGAAGAAGTGGCATTACATCTACAGGTAATAAAAAAAGCAAATAAAGTATTACAACTTCCAGATCAAGCAAATACCTATGACCCCACGACCATCACTTCCTGCTGCATTCCATATCCTCCAAAATGGCTGATGAAACAAGTTAAAAAGCAATACATGAGAATATGAAGTCCAGTAAAGGCCTAGGTATCATGTTAAGCAGAAGGAAAACCTTGATGAGTCGGTTTTTGTGGTAGACATTAAAGCCTTGAACATCAACATGATGTTTTGCATCCTTCACAAATCCGAGAACTACAACAGCAGACATCTAACAAAAGAAGTAACCAGCTTTAAATTGGATCCTTACTAGCAGTACATAGAATTGTAAAAAGGCTGGTTTAGTAACATACATTTGAATCTTTGACATATGTATCAGCACCATACTGAGGTCGATATGTGATCTGCTCAGTCTGCATCATATCATTCACTACGTTGTGGTGCTCAACATCTTTTCCTCGTAGTATGATACGAAATGCAGGTGGGATTCTTAGGTAGAGGATTGATACATAACTCTGGCAACACGTTGTAAACATGTGAGAAATGGTTACTTGCTATTTATTGCAACAACATAATAAAAATAATGAATGTGTAATACCCTAAGTGAGTGTTTGAAGGTTAGGAAGTGCCTAGAATTAGGAAACTGAGCAGCCATTTTGATGTTTTTCTCATCACGATTGACACCTCTAAGTTGGATATCCTGCAGATACAACCAATATGTTATGCATAAAAGCTATGTGTAATCTCAAACAATAATCAACATACACTAAACAATAAAAAACACATACATGCAGGTCAGCATCAAAATCAAGTTCCAGCAACCCATGGTCATCTTCCCACAGGTTATATATGATTATCCGTGTGCCACAATCCTTCATTAGAGCAAACTACAACAAATTAAGCAACACATTAGTGAGAATATCTGCTCAGAGACAGTAAAAAGGGTAGTACTACATGAAAAAACATCATCGTAAGATTGTAACTGGCTCTTTGGTAATAGAAGAGCTCATGTAAATTTTCATTAGTATGATTTTAGTAACTGAGAAACTGCACTGAACAAAGGCAATATATATTTTACCTGACGAAGAAGATCCTCTTCACTAGAGAATGGAGACCATTGAATGATTGTTCTCACATTCTTATCCCAATCACTAAGGGAGACCGGACTATTTTACTCCATTCATGGTCTCTTTTTTCGTAGTCAAGCTGGCCGATTAAACCGCGTTACAAGAGAATATAAAGATAAAATGGATACATCTTGTGGACATGAAACATTTTTTTTTTCTATGCAGCAGATATAATATGAACACTTAAGAAATAAAGCTAAGACACAATGATGAACCAGCAATGCTGAAAATGTTACACATTGATATATAGAAACTAAGGGAACCTAACTAATGCGTTAACATTGAGTTAAATGCTAACGAAAGATCAGAAGAATCACATTCAGAATAGAGAAACCAAGTGGTGACCATGGAATTATTTTCTTTAACAAGGCCACAGAGAATCAAAACAAAGAAAGAGAGATTACCATGGGTACAACAATGTCTTCCTTTCCTGTGCTCCTCATAAAAGTATATGATAGGAGTCCTATGCTTTGCGTAGGGCTAAAACCAACATCAAGTATAACAGAAAATTATAACCGAAAAGGGTAACAAATTGGTAATAAGAAAACAACTAACCTCTTCCCATCTTTTCCAGGGCAGCGTGAGAATACAATGACATCAGCTCCAAGTCTCATTGTACTTGTCTTAAAACCATTGCCATCTATAAACAGTAAATTGAAATAAGCATTTTTTTCCTACAAAACATATATAATAACTATCACTGAGGTTGTCAAAGAATAACTACATTGTCCAATGGTGTTTGCAAGTTTGCTTTTGGGCAGAGTATCCTAGAGACATGCATTGTCGCATTTTTTTCAGGATCCATCCCACCTCCATTATCTGCATTTCAAAATCAGGATGCTCGTACATGAACAAAACAAGGAATAGATTCTCTTAGATATGCTAACTCAAATGTATACCCTCAATAAGTAACATCCTGTTTCCTTCTTTCTTGTTTTCAAGCATGTCTACGTTAACATAACTAGCTCCACTAGCAACCTGATTACAATGAAGAGTCATTAGTACAAAGCAGAAGCTAATGCGCTCTGGTATGTGTAATATTAGTAAGAAAACTAAACACACCTCATCCAAAGCATTGTCCAAAAGCTCTGCAAAAGCTGCATTAAAGAACATATAACAAACAGATTCGATTATTAAAAATTAAGAGGAAAGCTAGCGTAGATTAAAGATAAAAAGAACACCTCCAAGAGCCCATTTGTGACTCGTAGCATTAGAATGTAGGAACTTGGGATGGACTCTGACATGATCAAACCCACCTGAGACACAAACATAGAGTGGAACATGTATCAATCCATGACACAACAGTTGAGTAACACATCATGTCTTCTTCACATTACTGTAAGAGAACAAGTGTTTACCTGAAGAAAGATCCCAATTACCACCAGGAGCACCTTCATAATCTCCAGCTTTCCAAAACTGCTTGCAACTGCCAACTCTACCGGAAGACATCCCCGCCGCCGAGAAGACATTGCAAGGATCCGCCGGAAAATCATGCGTCAAATTCACCGGAGGAGTAGATTGTCCGAATCCTTCAGGCAACACGACAGCTAACTCATTCTCCACCGTTGCCTTCTTCACATTGTTCCTGTCCAAAGCAGAGGGAGTATCTCGTGCTCTCTTGGCACCGATAGGGTTTACAGAAATGTACCTTCGTTGAACGGTTCCTGCATGTTCCTCAACGTCGGAGTCATCGCTGCTACATAGATCGATTAGAGTTACGGTGTCATCTCGCGGGAAGTACGGTGGTAATGTCTCTGGCTTCACATCGTTATCCATAGATACAATAGGAGAAGGAAGATGAATGTCTTTGAAAAAAAAAACTGCAGCGACTCTCAGCCGGGGGCACGAGCGGAGACTTATAAATTATGAAGCGGCGGACATAACTAAAGAAACTGTAAAGAAAGGGTTTTTACTTTGACCTTGCCACGTGTATTACTTTTACTTGTTCCATTTATTTTGTTTGTCGGCTACATTGACTTGTTTTAGTCTTTATCGTACCTAACAAAAAAAAGTCTAATGGTTAAAGAAAAAAAACTAACTGTACACATCTTATAAACTCATTAATAATCCAAGTGTGGGTTTGACTCAAAAACATATCTAGCGATAATAAAGAGAACTGGAGTAAAATTGTTTCCAACTAAATTACTCTAATTTTTTGTCAATCAGGTGGAAAACGTTTTTCACCCATTAAGTGTCAAAAAGAGTAAAAACAGATTATACACTATTTCTATGATATTATTTTAAAAATATTTTTTTTACATGTGTCACGTTCATGTTAATTCTCACGGTTAATTATATAAACATTTTTAATAAATTAAAAATATTAAATTTGATTTCTTTTGGGTTATTGGATTTATGTGCATAAAAAGGTCAACCAATAGAATACATTAAAAAAAAAAATCAATCTTCTCAACAAATAATTTTGTATAGCCCTTGTCCAGATAAGAAATTTAATTTAAGTAAAAATGATTCAAATGGATAATAGAAGATGCACTTGGATTCAAACTCAACTATAGATGGCCCTGTCTCCTTGGATCCATTTTGAACTTCATGTACATTTTTAATTATAAGCCCGAGAGCCTCAATGTTATACCCATTTTTACAACAAAAGCCTATTCTACACTAGGTGGAACTCAATTAACATAAATCATAGTCGAACCAAGAATCTCGTGCAAGTTTGTCGGCCATTGTAATTTTAGCTTTCTAAATACGTTTGCTAACAAAGATGGGGAAGAAATTTTTACATTGTATAAATTCCTCTATATGTAGTAAAAGTGACCATTCAGTCAGTGTAAACACCATTTTCACCAACTGTAAACAGTTATTTACGAAACATCATTTCCGTAATATGAAGAGTCTTCATACATTTCATCCTTCAAATCACTGTTTTACATTTTGCATGCAAAGGTGAAAGAATCTTAAAAATATTCATGGCACCCATCATATTGTCGGTAAATTCTCTTTTGCTGCAAAACCAACTTTGCATGTAAAGTTATCATGTTCTTTCTATGCACCATCAATATAACAACATCTTATATATATACCAAATATTGTCTGATTTGGAGTCGAGACGGTTCTCGAGTATTATGTGTTGTACCCATTAAATTTCTCCAAAGTTTTAAAAATTTTAATTATAACATAGCATAACATAAGCTATTCATTACTTGTCACTTGTCGTTTGAGTTTCTTTAATTCATACAAAAGTTTTTCCCAGAAAAATTATCTCTTCTTTTTCTCTTGCTTTTTTGCTATTTTTTATTGGTGAAAGACTTACTGAAATCTCTAACTAAATATGTTCTAACTATATTTGTTTCTGGCTTTGGTTGTAGCTTCTTAAATGTGTAGTAAATATTAAGACTTAAGAATACAATACATGGTTTATGACTTTTAGCTATGATCAAAGGGCTTGTGCAGTTGTGTGTTTTGAAGATGTATGGTGAAGAAGATGATGTAGCAGAGCAGAAGTAGTTCATGAAGTGCGACATGGACTATTGCATCAGAGAGATGGATCATGAGAAGCATGTGTGAAGACAAATGCAAGAAAAGGAAGGAGCCTTTAGTAAAGATATGAAGATATTTATCAAGGCGTGGGCGTTAAGAAAAATGAGTGAAGAATAAGGAACCGATGAAGAAAAGAAGAAGGTTGTCTTATTCGCTGAAACAGAAAATGGAAAGTTTCCATTGGGTAGCTTTAGGGCTTTTCTCTCTAGGTATAAAGAGAGAGTCGACTGGGTTGTAGTCGGCTAACACACGAGGTGATATTCTAGCGAGAAAGAGTCTTGTGAAACCGAGCAAGGTAGGCAAGACACTTGAAGAGTTAGAAGCAATTCATCGACTAGGGTAAGTCGTGAATTGATTAGGCTAGTTAACAAGTCAAGTTGTTCTTGAGCTTTGTTTAGAATTGCTTTTCAAAAGAACATGTATGTGCTTTTAAAAGGATTTATCTAGTCGTATTTTCTTGAAGAAATAACTCTTGGATTACTGTGTGTTCTAGTTTCTGTACTACTAATCTTGCGCTTTCAATTGGTATCAGAGCAGGTACTTGTGCTTTCTTTTCTTAAACAGGTAAAGATCCTTCGGAATGGACAACTTCAAAGAGTTGGTGGCGCACTCCAAGGTGGTCTTGGAAGTAGGAAACTATGGGTTCTGGAAAGCCAGAATGAAGGCAACGATCAAAGGGATTGATCCACTTGCATGGAAGGCAGTTGAGTCTGGGTGGAAGCATCCTGTTGCAAGAGGTGAAGATGGTAAAGATGTACCAAAACCCGAAGAACTGTGGACTGAAGATGATAACAAGTTTGCCAAGTTCAATGCAAGAGCACTCACGGTCATCCACTGCAGTGTTGCGAGGAAACAGTTTGAGTTGATTCAGGGATGTGAGTCAGCGAAAGAAGCATGGGATATTCTTCAGAAGCATTTTGAAGGAACTACGAAGGTGTTAAGCTCGAGAAGAGACATGCTGGATACTAGGTTTGAAGATCTGAAGATGGACGAGAATGAATCAATTGCTGATTTCAGTTCCAAGCTAAGCTCACTGTCCCAAGAAGCACTCACACTCGAAAAAAAATACAAAGAGAAGAAAATGGTGAAGAAGTTCTTGAGGTGTCTTCCTGAAAGGTTCAGAGGTCACAAATCAGCCATGGAAGTAGCTCTCAACACTGATGACATAAGCTTCGATGAGGTAGTGGCTATGATGCAAGCTCATGAGATGGAGTTAGACAGTGTAAAGAAGGTTAAGGAAATTGCACTAGTGTCTGTTGAAAAGGATGAAGCAGGTGATGATCCATTAAGTTTACTTGCGAGGAGATTTGATAGAGCACTCAGAAAAGTGGAACAAGGACAATCCTACAAGAAATTCGGTTCAAAATCCAAATCTGCTGAAGCTGAGAAGATTGTCAAGAAGTCAGACATGAAGTGTTATGAGTGTAAGGGATATGGCCATGTGCGAGCTGATTGCCCCACAGTAAAAAAAAGAGAGTTTCAATGCTTTGGATGCAAAGGGTTTGGCCATACTCAAGCTGAATGCGAGACAGACAGCAAGAGGAAGAAAGAGAAATCGTTGATTGGAATCGACGACAGCGACTCCGACAGCGATAGTGAAGAAGAGCTGAACAACTTTGTGGCATTCTTGGGCATAACAGAATTTGAGTCTGACTCGGAAAATGAGAGTGAATCAGAGAAAGAACTAACTGAGAGCTATCGAGAAATTTGCGAGACAGTACTGAGACTTGGAGCTGAGAATCGAGCACTTCAGAAAGCTAAGGAAAGTCTTGAGGTAGAATTGTAAAAGGTTCGTCTGGAACTCCAACAGGAAACTGAGCTAGCCAAAGAGAGTGTGAATCTGATGAAAGAGAAGCTAGTTCTTGCCAAACAAGCAGAAGATCTCAGACAGGAAGTGATGACTGAGAAGAAAAACGCCATGGAACTACAATCGGAGTTAGATCAGCAATACAAGAAGATCAAGATGCTAACGGGCACTAAGCAGTTGGACAAGATTTTGTCTCAAGGCAGAATAGAGAATTCTCACATGGGACTGGGATACACTGGAAGATCAAGTAACACCACATGCATGACCAGTTTTGTGTCTGGAGGGTTTGTTCGCACTAAGGAAACTGAGAAAAGAAGTCCATCAAGACAAACGGCTGGATGCCATTCTTGTGGCAAGTTGGGTCATTACAAAAGGTTTTGTCAGAAGCATCTCGAGAAGATCAGACAATTGTGGAATCAACAGAAGTTCTGGAGAGTTGGAAACACAAGTCGAGTATGGATGAGGAAGTCAGACTTGTACTCTTCGATTACTACAGGATCTGGCTTACGCTGTAGCATGGCTTGGTTACGGAGGATGATGATGCAGAAGAGCCATGGTACTTTGATAGTGGTTGTTCAAGGCACATGACAGGGAATGCTGAGTATCTAGATAACTTGAAAAAGGTGAAAGGTGTAAAGGTCACGTTTGGAGATGGAAGACAAGGATTCATCAAAGGGAAAGGTGCTACAAACGATATTGAATTACCTAAGCTGGTGAACGTGTATTTTGTCAAAGATCTGAATGCAAATTTGATCAGCATAAGTCAACTATGTGATGAAGGACTCTCAGTGTTATTCACAGCTACAGAATGTCGAGCCATCAACAAGCATGGGGTAACAGTTCTACAAGGGATAAGGGCTGGCAACAACTGCTACATGTGGGAAAAGAAGACTAAGTGTATGAATGCCTTCAATTCTCAATCCTCACAAGACATGTTGAACCTTGGCATCAACGTCTAGGCCACATGAATCTGCGTAACATGGCAACCCTAGTCATTAAGAATATGATTCGTGGAGTACCTCAGCTTCGAATAAAAGAGAAGATCGTGTGTGGAGCTTGTAATCAAGGGAAACAAGTAAAGGTACAACACAAGAAGGTCCCGAATGTACAAACCTTGGCCCCCTTGGATCTAGTTCACATGGATCTAATGGGACCAATGCAAATCGACAGTATTGGGAGGGAAGAAGTATGTGTTTGTACTAGTTGATGACTTCACAAGATTCACATGGGTCAGATTCATCAGAGAGAAGTCAAAAACAGTGGAAAGCTTCAAGATTTGGGCACTACAGTTGATCAATGAGAAAGGAGGAATCAAGAAGATACGCAGTGATCATGGAGGAGAGTTTCAGAATGAACTAATGATGAAATTTTGTGAGATGAAAGGAATAGCTCATCAGTTCTCAGCTCCCATGACACCACAACAAAACGGTGTAGTAGAGCGAAAGAATAGGACATTGCAAGAGATGGGCAGGGCGATGATACATGTAACAAGATACCTCAAAGGTTTTGGGCTGAGGCACTGAGTACTGCATGTTACATCATCAATAGGGTGTATGTGAGAAAAGGGACCACGAAAACTCCGTATGAAATGTGGACTGGTAAAACACCTAATCTTGGTTATTTTCATGTTTTTGGGTGCAGGTGCTATATCTTGAACGACAAGGACTACCTAGGAAGGTTTGATTCAAGAAGCGATGAGGACATCTTCCTTGGCTATTCAGGAACTAGTACAGCATACCGAGTGTTCAACAAGCGATCTGCCATGGTTATGGAGTCAGTGAATGTGGTATTTGATGACTTGTCGGTGATCAGTTGGGATGACAATGAATCTGATGAAGAGACAGAGACATCAGAGATCAGAACGAAAGAAGAAGTATCTGAGATCACTGAATCAGAAGGTGCTGCACCAACTGAAGTACTCCAGCAAGTACATCGTAATCATTCTGCTGATGATGTGATTGGCGGGTTAGATGAGGGACGAAAGACTCGAGGTAAGGTGATAAACTTCCGAGAGATGGTCTAGTTTGCTTGCTTTGTATCTTCCATTGAACCAAAGACACACAATGATGCACTACGTGACGAATACTGGATTGTGTCAATGGAGGAGGAACTGGAGCAGTTCGTAAGGAATGATGTGTGGGAACTTGTGCCCAGACAGAAGGAGTAAATGTCGTGGGAACCAGATGGATCTTCAAGAATAAGACTGATGAGCATGGAGAAGTAGTTCGGAATAAAACGCGATTGGTGGCACAAGGGTACTCACAGGTTGAAGGAGTAGACTTTGAAGAAAAATTTGCACCAGTGGCTCGTCTTGAGTCCATCAGGCTTTTCTTAGGAATGGCTTGCATCCTGAACTTCAAGGTATACCAGATGGATGTAAAGAGTGCGTTCTTGAATGGGATTCTGCAAGAGGAGGTCTATGTGGAGCAGCCAAAGGGGTTCGAAGATCACACTCATCCGCAACATGTCTACAAGTTGAAGAAAGCGTTGTATGGTCTCAAGCAGGCACCTCGAGCATGGTATGAGCGCCTTACAAGCTTCCTAGTAGAAGGAGGATACATCAGGGGAAGTGTAGACAAGACATTGTTCTTTATGGAGAAAGATAAGAACATCATCATTGTTCAGATCTACGTGGATGACATTATCTTTGGAAGTACTTCACAGTCAATGGTGGATGAATTCGTGAAGAGTATGACTGATGAATTCGAGATGAGTATGTGTGGAGAGCTGAAGTATTTCTCGGGGCTTCAAGTAACTCAGTCCGAGAAAGGGGTGTTCATCTCACAGAGTGGCCTATGCCAACAATCTAGTTAAGAGATTCGGACTGGAAAACAACAAAGTCGCACGTACGCCAATGAGTACTTCAGTAAAACTTTATCTGACAGCCAGTAGACCAGATCTATCTTTCAGCGTGGGAGTATGTGTAAGATACCAAGCCAAACCAAAGGTGTCACATTTAAATGCAGTCAAGAGGATCGTGAAGTATGTCAAGGGAACTGAAAGCCTTGGAATACAATTCGTCAAGAACTCCAACAAGAACCTGGTAGGATATTGTGATGCTGACTGGGCAGGATGTGCTGATGATGGGAAGAGTACCAGTGGAGGATGTTTTTTTCTTGGAAATAATCTTATCTCGTGGCTGAGCAAGAAACAAAACTCTGTATCACTCTCTACGGCAGAAGCAGAATACATTGCCATGGGTAACTACTGCTCACAACTTATCTGGATGAAGCAGATGTCAGCTGATTATGGAATGCACAGTCCCTTTCTTGTGTATTGTGACAACAAAAGTGCAATTGATATCTCAAGGAATCCGGTCCAACATTCAAGGACGAAGCACATTGACATCATGCACTACTTCATCAAAGAATTAGTTGAAGACAATCAGGTAGTAATCGAACATGTAGTTACTGATTTGCGGTTGGCTGATATATTCACTAAATCTCTTGAATTTAATCGTTTTATCACACTAATAAATGCAATTGGTGTGTGTAACCTTGATTGTTGAGTCAAGTTGTGCAGAGAGTAGTGCAGGTGCTGGTTCGGGATGTACATATGATTCAGATTGGTTTTAGAATCTGAGAACGCTGTGGAAAAGAGCTGCTTGGTATGCCGTCAATACTGTAATGGTACAGGTTTCACGTCAATCTGTCCCCCCCCCTCTCATTAAAAAGAGCCAGAAATTTTTCAGAAAGATGCTCAATAAAAAAAAGGAAAAGAAATTGATAGCTTCATGATGGGAAATAACAGGGGTTTCACAGCGCGAGAATAAAGGATGAAAACCAGTAGTATTGATGAAGGCATAACAATGTGAAAGCTAGCCATAAAAAGATAATCGGGTGCACCAGAGTATAAGATCTAGAAAGAGTTATATGTACATCCTGAATCAAGCACTGAGTCAACTCATAAAGCACATCACATAAATGGTAAATAAACTGATCTAATGCTTTATATTAATCTTGAATCAGCCAATTGTGAGTTGTGACTCGTGTTTTATTACTATCGTGAAAGTCTGATGATACAACATTAATTCACGAATGTGCCTAATGCTTATGTGCTTGGATAAGAGAAATTAAATGTTGTAGGTATACAAAGGAGAGGATAGAAAGTCAGGGACTATATGTGCTATATCAGAAAAGTTGATTCAGCCTTATTTAGTTAAGGGAAGTAGTGGGGCACAAACCCTAAAAATCTTCATCGTGCTTGAGAAGCTAAATCTCCCAGCCTCTCTTCATCTCTCTCGCAAATCAAGCAAAGAAACCAACCTCTATAATGGGAAAAGCCAAGAACTCAACTCAACAAGGCGAATCATCCAAGGTAGAGAAGCATGCAGAGGCTGAAGCAAGTCGAAGGTCACTCTCTGATGGTGAACCTGAATCGCCTCCGCTGAGAAACGATCCGCCGGTGTCTACAGCTCTTCCTCAAGTAGCCAAAGAGCTCGAGTCCTTTAACACTGCGAATGAGAAAGCTCAATCGGAGGAGAGTGATGAAAGGAATCCTGGTCTTGAAATAGATCCATCTGCAAAGAACCTGTAGCAGATCCGAAGCCGCAGAAGGAATCTTCAAGTACTGCCGTGCCAGATGCTCCGATCAGAGATGAATCACCGAAAGATAAGGATGAGTCTGCTCTGCCTCTAGTGCTTGTAGACACGGAGAAAGCTCTGAGCAGCGAGTAGCTAAAGGAAAGGCACCTGCCAAAGCTGAATCGAAAAGAAGCTCTGCTAGGACAACACGTCAGCCAGCTCCTGCTCCAACTCCTGCTCCACGGACTGCTACACCTAGCTCCAAAACTGGACCACGCCGAGTATCGGTTTATGAGCTTGGATCAGTTTTCATACCTCATGGACCACTCACCAGGGTTGATCTGCAAGTGGCACTACAGGACAGAACTCGAGCTCTTCATGCTTTAGCTGAGATCGTTCAGGATCTTCAGAGTGCTGTAGCAAATTAGTACCGGTCTCTCGTTATGAAGTATTGATGTTTCCTGTTGTTTTTAATCCGTGTGCTCACAAGCAGGGGGAGAAGAGGAGGACTGAGATGCAGAAGACTAAGTTTATGGGGGAGCATTTGTATATGGCTATAGTTTATGGGGGAGCATTTGTATATGTTATCCTTTGATAATATGCATTGGTGGTGTTGTGGTTGCCATGTCCTCTATCTCAGGTACTTGTGAGACGATGAATTAAAAAGGGGGAGATTGAAGATGTATGGTGAAGAAGATGATGTAGCAGAGCAGAAGTAGTTCATGAAGTGCGACATGGACTACTGCATCAGAGAGATGGATCATGAGAAGCACGTGTGAAGACAAATGCAAGAAAAGGAAGGAGCCTTTAGTAAAGATATGAAGATATTTATCAAGGCGTGGGCGTTAAGAAAAATGAGTGAAGAATAAGCAACCGATGAAGAAAAGAAGAAGGTTGTCTTATTCGCTGAAACAGAAAATGGAAAGTTTCCATTGGGTAGCTTTAGGGCTTTTCTCTCTAGGTATAAAGAGAGAGTCGACTGGGTTTGTAGTCGGCTAACACACGAGGTGATATTCTAGCGAGAAAGAGTCTTGTGAAACCGAGTAAGGTAGGCAAGACACTTGAAGAGTTAGAAGCAATTCATCGACTAGGGTAAGTCGTGAATTGATTAGGCTAGTTAACAAGTCAAGTTGTTCTTGAGCTTTGTTTAGAATTGCTTTTCAAAAGAACATGTATGTGCTTTTAAAAGGATTTATCTAGTCGTATTTTCTTAGAAGAAATAACTCTTGGATTACTGTGTGTTCTAGTTTCTGTACTACTAATCTTGCGCTTTCATGTTTATGGATTGAGATTATGCATCTAGTATTTTTAGTCAGATATGATGTCAATATTGATGGTTGATTGATTCGGTATGATATTTCCTTTGAATCATAATTCAAGCACATCAAACGTTTGGAATTTTTTTAACATGGTGACTCTTTATTCTCACAGAGTTAGAAAGCGATTTGAATAATAGTACCGTAAACACTTGTGTTAAATGGAAATTACGTGAAGAAGCTAAAAGCAATACAACAAACAAGAAGTCACATCTAATTTAAAACGACCACACACCTCATCAGTCACCATCATATGATCACACCTCATCAGTCATCATCATATGATCATCATCATATGATCACCACCAACTTCCATTACAATACTTAGCTAGTCAAGCTTCTTCTGTCTACTCAGTCCTCTTTATTAATTTGTTGCGTCAGTGAGAGTGAGCCTCGTGTCCCTCCTATATACACATTTTAAAACCAATTATAAAAATTCAAGTTACCAATACACTTGTTATAACGCTACTGCTCGGTAAACAAAAAAATTAGGCAGCCTACGTTTCTTAGATAATCTTCTTTTTAGTTCTAAATATATGATGTTTTTCCATAAATTGCACTCTATAACCCACAAAAAAAAAAAATTGCCAAGTAACCAAAAACACCTCTCTTTCCTTCTTTCTATGCCTATCTCTCTCAACCTTTTTCCTACAAAACTAATTTCCATTTTTAATTACAAAAATTATGTTTTTTTACGTTTCTTATTCTTTTTCAAGATTAAGAACTTAAATTAAGAAACAAAATCAAGATTTTTACCCGGTGGGGAAAATGGAGTGGAGGATCTTGGGCTTGATGGGCTTGGACTTTTGGTGGTGAGGAAAGACACCATGTTTCTTGAACTGTTCTCTGACCAAACGGTTGTAGATGAAAGCTGCACCATGGAACTGAGGCAGAACCAACCAAGCGACAAACACAAGTTTCACCGAGTACCAAATAGGAATCCACTCGAGAAGCGATTGCAGAATCAGCTCGGTGAGTGTGAGGAACGAGTATATGATCCAGTACGATAGCCACTGTTCATCATCTACTTTCGTTGCGGTCTCCATCGCTACCACCGATGCGTACCTGATATATATATATAAAAATTTTAACCTAAAGTTTTTAATTTTTTTCTTCTTCTTTAACAAAACAAAATAAAGTTAAAACCATGTTTTTTTAATATGGTAATCACTATTAACTCATATATCATCGTAGATTTTTATAATTATTTATTTTATAAAAAAAATTAAATATTTTAATAATTAATAATATTTATTTTGTAAAAAATTAAAAGTTAAAATGGTAAATAAGTAATTAAGAAAAAAATGAAAATACATGTAGAATTTATAATCCAAACCGAGGAAGTTAAAATAATAATATCTAAATTTAAACTTTTTTTTTTAAAGAATATAATATTTAAAATTATTATTTTATGTGTATGTCACATGAATATTATATTATTAAGAGTTATACATATATATAGACATATTTAAAACTAGGTGATAAAAAAAGATATTTAAAAAACAACTAAATATAATAAATTAAAATTTTATTTTTACAAAATGTAATTTTATTTTTACTGGAATTTAAATAAAATCAAAGTGCAAGTGTTACTGAAATTTAAATAAAATCAAATTGAAATTGTTAAACCAAATCAAAATCAATAAAATTATATAAAACTTATTTATTTTTTTCAAACCAATACAGTTAAAACGAAAAAATAATAATGTCACAATGTAAACTATTTTTTGTAACTAAATATATTATATTTAAAATTATTATATTATATACATTTTCTAAGTGACTCATTAATAATCCTAAAGCTATCAAGATATTTACCTATTTCATAAAGAATGAAATTTTGACTATTTTCATACGAAATAAAAAATTTAATTAAAATATTTTGTTTATCATTAATACATCAACAAAAATTCTCTTTCCATTAACACATTAAGATAATGAGGTTAAAATTGAATAATGTTTACAATATAAAGTAATACTTTTTGTGAAATAAAACTAAAATACTAAAATGTTTTTTTTTTAAACAGGAGGAGTATGTTTGAAGTAGGGATGAGCGCAGAATAAATATTGAGTTCTTGAAGTATCTGTGATTTTATCAGTTTTGTTCGAGTAATCAGTTATTCAATCTACAATCCATAGTCCATCTGAATATCTGGTGTTCTAGATATTTGATTTAAAAAAAAATCGGATATCCAATTCGAAAATAAAAACCCAAAATAATATAAAATAATAATAATTAATATTTATATATTTATATATATATAATTCTTTAAATATACGTATATATGCATATAATGAATCATAATGGATATTTGTTCTTAAAATATTTGTATTTGTGATTTACTTTATTTCTTACGGATATTGCATATTAATATTTGTTTTTTATACGTACAATTTCAGATATCCAAATTTTTTGTCCGAATAGAATTAAAATTTACGAAGATTTTGAATACAGTATCCTTGAATATGATGTAAGCTCATTAATATAGGCTTTTTCACATACGTATTGTACAATTTGATATGTCGGTACAGATAAATCATAGATAAATGTGCACATTCGATTATCATTAAACAGATGCATCTTAATGTTGTCTCAATGTATTCAATTTTCCCCTGCATGGTCAAGTAGTAGTAGAAGTTTGAAAATCTGCTACAACACTTTTTGTAATTCGATTTTTTTGAAATAAAGTCATAATTATATAAGAATTCTAGCCTTAAATTTGGTATATACAGTTTATATAGTACGTTCGGTAGTAGACGATATGGTTATTTCTGATATTAAGATTTTAACTAAAACTACTTACAAATGGAAGGACTATTTGTTTATTATTAAATATGATAATATGATTTGAGCCACCTGTGTTTTTTATAAGTTCAACCAATAGAAATGTATCAATTAAAACGATATGTACTTACAATTAGAAATGACATGCAAGTATTTATAGTTTTTGGTATACTTATGCTTGATTTACCTTATGCGGATAATATAATATATACTTAGCTTGTTAAAAATTTGTATGTGTAATTTCAAATATTTGTTACAAATAACATCTATAATTTGATTGGAGGTTACAACTTTTTAAGTGACCGTTTCATACAAACTAGTCAAACAATTATGGTAAAATGTGCTATATCGCAAACATTCATCTTTGTAGGAATATAAGTTGATCTAACTATCAGAATAAGAAAGACTCAACATTTGTATTATTGTTTTATTGTATATATAGGTATTTTCTAACAAAGAAAAATGTAAAATACAAAATTCGAGAGTTGATGGTTAGGTGCGTACTTGATCACAGTATCCTTGAGTCTGTTGGGTACCGACCAAAATTTATTTCCACCATTTAAACTAATTACGCAAAACAGTACGATGGGACGGTGAGATCGCAAACAAAAATGTATCTAGCTAACATACTAAAATTCAAATGGGATTCGGGCTATTTTCCACGCAGCAACCTCAAATTAGTGTGGACTAAAAATGATTTGCAACCGCTCCAAAGATCTTGTGGTATGACATGCCAACTATTACTGAAGCAAGATATACAACATTTATTTATATATAATTATATAAAAACTTCAAAAACAAGTTCAGTTATATTTTTGTATTAATTATAAAGTAAACAAAGAATGAGAAACATATTTTAGCAAATTACTTGTAAATATTTAGCAAAAACATGTAAAAAGTTAGCAAATAATTTGCAAATATTTAAAAAATAACTTGCAAATATGAAAAAATGCTTTGAAAATATTCAGCAAAAACTTATAAGTAATTCTAATATAATAATCTTGCTTAATTAAATTTATACATTTTCATTGATTTAAATTTTGAAAACTTCTTTTATAGCTAAGATCATATTCTCAAAATTTATGAAGAAAGTAATTAATATATTTTTTAAAAAATATTCATGATATAAGAATAAAGCATATAAATATATCTAAAATAAATTTCAAAAATTCACAACTAATCTTTATTACATGAATGTTTGCAACAATAAAATTTAGATCAATAGGTACCATTTAGCTAGACACTAAGAAGTCTTGAAAATTCCCTTCCAATAATATCTTTTTCTACAGTTATTGAGAGTAATATTTGAAAACCGAAATTAGAAAATGAAACTAAACAACTTCAAACCTATTGTCCTAAGTATTAAAATGTCTTGGCTGATAGTCATAATAAAAGCTTGGATAAATATATCCAGTAAGATTAGAAATACAGATTAGATAAAAAAAATGTAACAAATCAAAACTAAAAATAATTTGTAACTATGGTTATGATTGGCAAGAGCTATGAGGGTTGTGCACAACTTTAAGTTTGTTTGTATCTAACAAACTAAAACCCGTCTGTATCTAACAACCTAAACAATCAAACTTTAATTTACATTTTAAAAGTTACAGCCATAACTAACTTTATTTAAGTTTTAGAGAACACGTTTTCAGAGCACTACCTAAAGTGCTTTGAGCAATAATTTCTTTTTTTCTTACAAAAACGTTTTTTCTTTTCGAAAATATATGTAATATATACAAGTTTAATGCATATTTTCATGTATACTTCAATAGTATTATACAACTACTATAAAAATATATATGTATATATATATATATATATATATACTTATATGGTATAACTAATTTCAGAAAATAAATAAAATCTCACATATATTCATTATATTCTTTTACTTAAAGTACACATTTAATAATTATATAACAATTAATTAGTTTATGAAATGTGATTAATTACTATGCCATTCTTTTTAAAAATGATCCATATTTAGAAATATTTTTTCAATTTTTTTTAAAACATTGCCTTCATAATCAGAATCTAATATTTATTAATATGTATAAAATTCTATAAATTGGATATTCTGAAACAGAATGAATATTTATTAATTTTATTTTGATTTATATTTAATCATTTTGAGAATATTAATTTTAATATACATATAATATTAATCATGTTTTCCTTAAAAAAAATTCAAAGCAAAAATTTTACAACTAAAATTCTACGCTACAACATTAAATCTTACCGCTTAAATTTTACAGCACAAAATATAAAGTTATAGCCGTAACCAATCAAGCTCTATATTGCTTTTTAAACTAAATATACCTACCATCCACCTCTATACTATTAAGGTCATTGTTATTATATAAAACAGATGTTAGCCAGAGTTGACCCAAACTAAATTTGTTAATTCCTATATTATTAGATGCTACAATGTTCATCGTTGCATGTGTTCCCTAGATCTTAGTTTGTTTCCATACCGCTGGTTACATAATAAATTTCACAAACAATATAAATTAGCATCACATGCGTTTTATAAACTTTGTCTCTTTGATTTAAAATATAAACATTATAAAAATATTCATATGCATTTAATTTTTCAGTATTTAAGTCATTGTTTTCACATTTGAAAGTGTACTTCTATTATGTAAATTTCCTTGTTTAATTTTTAATTTTAGTAAAATATGTGAATGTCCTAGTTTAAATTTAATATAAAAGCAGTTAAATTTCTGGTTAATTTAATATAAAATAATTTAAATTAATATAATAATTTTCGAAAATAAAAATATATTTTAAAATAAGATATTTTATAAACATACATATTTTGATGAAAACATTCATGTATAAATAAGTTTATGTTTGATTTAAACGTTTTAAAAACATAAATAATATTTTATGATATTGGTTTTTGAATTAATAAAACATAGATTAAGAAAAAAATTAAAATGTTATTAAATGGCATACCACTTTACCATTAATTAGATATCGTTTTTCAATCAAAACTATTATAATATTTGGATTTAGTGTTTATTGATTATTTTTAAAAATCTAATAAATTTTAAAAAATATTAAATTGTGATAAAATTAAATTTCTTCTAAATTAATAGTTATTTGTATTAGAATTATGTCTGTATGTGTAGGCAAAACACCTACTAAACAATTAAATTCAAGTGAGAATGATACGGATGAATAGTAGGAAATATACTTGGATTCAAACTCAACTATAGATGAGCCTATTTCCTTGGATCCATTTTGAACTTCATATAAATTTTAATTATAGGCCTAACTATATTGATTAGCTTCTGACTTTGGGTTATAGCTTTCTTTGTCAGTCAAATGGGTTGTAACAAAAATTACAAAACATGGTTTATGACTTTTAGATATGATCAAAGGCTTGGGCAGTTGTGCATATGGATTGTGATTATAGTCTTTTTCCGTCAGATATGATGTCAATTTTGATGGTTGATTGATTCGGTATGATGTTTGTTTTCTTTGAATCCTATAGTAAATAAGAAATTTAATCACATCAAATGTTTTGAAATACCTTTTAACATGGTGACTCTTTATTCTCACAAAGTTAGAAAGCGATATGAACAACAGTAGCGTAACACTTGTGTTCCCAAATGGAAATTACGTGAAGAAGCTAAAGTAATACAACAAACAAGAAGTCACATCTAATTTTAAACAACTACACAACTCATCAATCATCATCATATTCTTTCACAAACCCATTCTTTTTTGTATATAAACAAAACAAAGTAAAACCTAAGATTAGGCAAGACGGGGACAAACACCTTTCTCCATTACAAAACTAGTCAAGCTTCTTGTGTCTACTCACTCCTCTTTTCTTGCGTCAGTGAGAGTGAGCCTCGTGTCCCTCCTATATACACATTTTAAAACTAAATAACAAAATTAAAAAATTAACTAGGTTACTAATACACTTGTTATTAAAATAGAAACTCGATTTTAATCCGAACGTCTATCCGGATATTTTTCTATTTTATAAATATATTAAATATTATTATAAATTTTATAATATATAATTTATATTTTAGTGTTATCTATTGTGTAAATCTATAATATTATTAATTATATTTCTTATTCAATATTATTAATATATAGTGGTTTGCTTAAAACATTTTACTTTGCATAGATATATATATAAGTTTAACCTATGTTAATATATTTATTTTGTATAAAATATTATATAGTTTACGAATTTTAATCTATTTTAATGATGAGTGATAATTTATTTAAAAAAAAATTTAGAAATTGTTAAATTACCTATTTAATATAATTTTATTATATTTAATTCATGTAGCACTGTTATTTTTATACAATCTAGAATATATTTATAAAAGTTATAAAAACAATATAGAAATTTTATTTTCTTGTTTATAATAAAATCTTAGTTAACATTGATTTATAATAATATTATATTATTAATTACAAAATTTATTAATGTGTTATTTTCTAAAAAAATTAAATTTTAAGTAAGATTTTGTTAATTTTTTTCATATTAACTAATTTAATCAAGTATGTAAATAATCAAATATGTCATATTAACTAATTTTTTAAGTGATCCTACTATGACTTGTTACTAATAGATAAAAATAAGATCCTAAATTAATAGATTAGATATTTGATATTTATATATTCACATTATGTTTTCTACGTGATAATCTCACATTGATTTAAGAATGAGCACACTGATATATTACGTATAGAGAACTTTCAACCAAACTTTAAATAAATGTGCATACATTATATACTATTTTACGTTTTTTTCAATATAAACTTACATGCAGGGTTTTCACAAATTATACAGAAATTTTACATAGAAAGACAATTTACAAAATATTTACTAATATCTAAACTTATTTATTCTTACTTAATTTTATTTTAAAAATTTTATCTTCCATATGTTATTTTAACAAAATGTATTTATGTTGATTAACAACATCTTTATATATTTATCAACTATTTTTATATAATTTTACATACACATACATATGCACATAAACATAAAAGCTTATATAATTAAATATTCACTCCATGTGAAATTTTATTTCTTTCAGAAGATGAAAATGTTTATTTTTTAATGCTTCCTTTCACCCATCGTGATTCGTCTTACTAGTTTTTTTCTTCAACCATTGTATAGATTTGATTTGGTTTTCTGCATTTAGAAATTATAATATGAAACTTTTAGTTCGACATCAGAATTGAATTCGTAGAAACCAAACAAATAACAATAATTTTGACTATCTTATAAAAAATCAAATATTTTAACCAAACAAACCACATATATATAGATTTAGAGTGATAGTTATATTTAATAGATTAAAAATTTTTAAAAAAAACAATCTAAAACCACAGGTATCTAGATTAACAGATTTAATGTCTTCCTATCTTATAAAATAACAATATTAATAATCCTCTTCCACGGACAAAAAAAGGGTTATTACCTAGTAACTTGTTATAACGCGAGTACTCGCAAAGTTATAAATTATTTTATGCTACTAAGGCATAATCTAATTATGAGTTCTAGAAATATGATTACCTACTTGTTACGTTACTTTTTTTTTTTCATAATTTAGAATTAAAATAAAAAAAAGCAAATTATTACCCGGTGGGGGAAAGGGAGTTAAGGATCTTGGGTTTGGTGGGCTTGGACTTTTGTGAGGGAAGACATCGTGTTTCTTGAACTGTTCTCATCACAGCGGTTATAGATAAAAGCTGCGCCATGGAACTGAGGCAGAACCAACCAAGCGACAAAACACAAGTTCACCGAGTACCAAATAGGAATCCACTCCGAGAAGCGATTGCAGAATCAGCTCGTGAGTGGTGAGGAACGAGTATATGATCCAGTACGATAGCCACTGTTCATCATCTACTTTCGGTTGCGGTCTCGCATCGCTACCAGCCGATGCGTACCTGATATTAATATCAATATAAATTTTAACTCTAAAGTTTTTTATTTTCTTCTTCTTCTTTAACAAAACAAAACAGAGTTAAAGGAAAAAACTTACAATGGATACACCAACATCACCACAGGTCTGCATATACATATCAAACCATATTAGAGATGGAAAGCATGTAATTTATCTAGTGGTAAGATGATGAAGAATAATACCCAGCGCCTGTATGAAGAGCAGTGAGCAAAGTCCAAAACTTTGTTCATTTTTTCTTTTTTAAAAAAAAGAAATTTCAGAAGCTACTAAAATAAAATCTTGAAGAGTGAGAAAGAGAGAGACAACTCTGTGAAATTGTTGAGAGGCTCTTTCTAAGGAAGAGACTAATTTATAGAAAAAGACTCTTGGGGAAATGTGCGGTTTGGCTACCAGTTGGTTCACACCTTTTTCGTTGGCTTTTACAAAATTATTACGGTTGAATAAGCAAAAAGAACATAAACGCTCATGTCATATCGCTCGGTTTACAGTTACTCCGGTCGGCGTCTATTTGTTCATTAGCGAATCCAAGTAAAGCCTGGTTTGAATCGGTTCGCTCATTCATAAG